>JASCZI010090660.1:60894-87401 GCA_036250425.1 Stylosanthes scabra
CGCAGCCAAATACAACGCTCTTCGATTTTGGAATATTCCTTGATGCCCTTCAATCTGGTGTTGTGGCATCAGAAGATTTCCCACAGAAATTCTTTTATTGTTTCTGGTGGGGCCTTCAGAATTTGAGGTATGTTTTAGTGTTTCTTTTTGTCAGTATGTTCTATACCACTATTAGATATTTTTAGTTATGAAGTATTGTCTGTATGATCTGATTTGGATATGACCCTATTAACTTGATATCAACTATGAGTGTTATCAAAGCAACCCGTAGCTGCCCCAGATCCCTGTATGCTTTTCTTATACTGTACAAATTATTTATTAATATTGTTGCTTTTTTCACTGACTGCCTTTTCTCAAAAGTATCTTCCGTCGCAGTTAGTGTATGCATACTCAGGTGCAAATTGTTGTGGGTGATTAGGCTTGTAATGCTTGTAGATATAATGGATGGCTTAGTTAGTTTGCAATGTCTGACTCTCTCAAATTGGAGAGAATTTCCAATGACATATTGGATATTCTGAAGCATGGGGATGCTAGTCTGATTTCGTGCTTTGGAGTGGAAATTGGTTTTGGCTTTGTTTTCAACATGTTTAATGCCTCGATTTAGATAATGGGATTGGGGAGCGTCTCAGTCAGTTATCAAGTTGGAGATTATATATTATTCATATTCATACCTTGTTTGTTTTAAATGTTAATATCGAGCATAGTTTTACTAAGTTAAGCTGGATTTCTTTTTTGCAGCTCTCTTGGGCAGAACTTGAAAACAAGTACCTATGTATGGGAAATCTGCTTTGCAATTTTCATTTCTATTGCTGGTTTGGTACTGTTTGCATTTCTCATCGGAAATATGCAGGTTGGTACTGAATATATTCTTTTGTTTTGATGATTTAGCAATGCTGACAATCAGATTTACTGATTTTGGAGTAACTCTTGATTTCAAGTACCAAATTATCCTCTCAAGATGTATCCCTTGTTTTGTGTAATGGAGTTTTCTTGGTTGTGCCTCCATGTCTTCTACTGCTATTTGAACTTTGAATTTCCCTTTGGGATACTTCTCTCAGAAAATAGGTGCTATTAGGTCACTACATCTTTTAATTCACCCTAAAGTATTGGTCCTGATATTGCACATTTCTACATGTGAAGTAGTTTTAATTCACCAAGTATACTTTTCCTTAAACAGACATATCTGCAATCAACAACTACAAGGTTGGAGGAGATGAGAGTGAAAAGGAGAGATGCAGAACAGTGGATGTCTCATCGCTTACTCCCCGACAGCCTGAGAGAGAGAATCAGACGACACGAACAGTACAAATGGCAAGAAACCAGAGGTGTTGATGAAGACAATTTGATCCGTGATCTTCCCAAGGATTTAAGAAGGGACATTAAGCGTCATCTTTGCCTGGCTTTGCTGATGAGAGTAAGTTTCCCCATGTGAAAATCTACTCTGCAAAACGAAAATGAGTCAGATGTGCAATTTCCCATACAATGTTTTATTTGTAATAACAAGATTTGCATGAACTTTTCTGAAGGTTCCAATGTTTGAGAAAATGGATGAGCAACTTTTGGATGCAATGTGTGACCGTCTCAAGCCGGTGCTTTACACAGAAGAAAGCTGCATCGTCCGCGAAGGAGATCCTGTTGACGAGATGCTCTTCATAATGCGAGGAAAGCTATTGACTGTGACAACAAATGGTGGGAGGACAGGCTTCTTTAACTCGGAATACCTAAAGGCCGGAGACTTCTGTGGAGAGGAGCTCCTCACATGGGCACTAGACCCCAATCCCTCATCCAATCTTCCAACCTCAACGAGGACCGTCCAAACTCTTTCGGAGGTAGAAGCATTCGCTCTAAAGGCTGACGACTTGAAGTTTGTTGCATCTCAATTCCGGCGCCTTCACAGCAAGCAGCTTAGACACACTTTCAGGTTCTACTCACAGCAGTGGCGTACTTGGGCTGCTTGCTTCATACAAGCTGCATGGAGGCGGTATAGCAAACGGAAGCTGGAAGAGAGTCTTAGGGAAGAGGAGAATAGGCTGCAAGATGCACTGGCCAAGGCCGGTGGTAGCTCGCCTAGTCTTGGCGCCACAATATATGCTTCTAGATTTGCAGCTAATGCGCTTAGAGCTCTTCGTAGAAATGGTACCAGGAAGAGTAGGGTGCCAGAGAGATTACCACCCATGCTGCTTCAGAAGCCTGCTGAACCAGATTTTACTGCTGAAGAGAGAAATTGATCTAGCGTCACATTTGGAAAAGGACACTTCTATTCTTATTTTTCAATTTTTTTTTCAGTCAAGTGTAAGATATAAGATATCTGTAAAATATTTTGTACATATACATATATAATATAAATATAAATTTTAAATTATATATATATAGTTTCCGATTGTTCTGAATGCTGGACTGGGAGTTGCGGGAGTAGAATAAAAAATGCAAGTGGTGATCACGAAGTTGGTTTTCTTCTTATTTTTATTTATTATTTGATAAGTGGTGATCACGAAGTTGGTTTTCTTCTTATTTTTATTTATTATTTATATATAGATGGATATATAGAATTAATATATGTGTACCATTGTACATACCTGTATACATGATTTAGCAACACAGAAAAAAATAAGCATTAGGAAAGAAAATTTTTTGTGCTAATGTTTACATTTTTTTATGTTACTAGATGATAATGTGTAGAATACCCTTGTTTAGTAGAAACACTCCATGGTATATAATATTTGACAGTTTGGCATGCTTTTCTGAAATTAGAGAATCAAGTAAACAAACGAAGAATAATATTTTGCGATAGCATTGTTCCACTCATAATTAACCACGTTACTCTTGTGTATACATTTTTAAAATCATTTCCTATTCTCATTATTATACATATTTTTTTGGTGAATAGAAAAATTTTGCGTTACGAAATTAATTTAAAGAATAATATACAATGAGGGAATACCATTATCTATTAGAAGGTTGACACAATGAGAAAGGAAAAAATATGTAGTTACAAACTTACAACAATAAGAGATTTCTAGAAATTCAGGTTTGCATCGGCAAATTATTATTCCCACATTATATTCTTTTAATTATGTAGTTGAAGAAAAAAGGACCAAATAAACAACAAAGACAAAGCAACTTCAAATGCTCAGAGTTCAATATAGAGAATCAAACTCCCATATACAGAATTTGGTCTTAACACCACAAATAATCCACTTCAGATGAGTAAGTGGGTCAACATTTTAACTAGTAAGATTTTTGCAGAGGCTTATAACACACAAAACATGCCTTGTTTACTGATGAAGCTTATCACGGAGCAAGCTCACCTCCCTCTTCAGAAATGTTGGCAATGCAAAAGCAGCTGAATGCATCTGCACAAGAAGATAAAAGATACTTAATTATATGTTATGTTTTGTTTGGAAAAAAGATCTTCCAAAAAGCGAGTAGATTGGCAAAATAATAGTGAGAGAGTAATCACAGTTGAATTTGTAATTTTCATCGCATGTGAACCTGTATCTTTAATTTAAAAGCGATTAATTCCTCCCTTTATCACTTTACCAATTTTCTCACTTTAGAAGATCTTGATCCTTTTGACGGACTCTCATCTCATTTTTTAAAAAAAAAAAAACACTATATCTGACCTGGGAGTTATAGAACCGAAGTTCTCTTCCATGCTTATCAGCACCTTGCATCTTTTCAATGGGGTTGATGGGCTTAACAAAATCGACAGGAGGACCCTCTGTTGAGCATAGAATAAAGCCTATCACCCCGCTACATGCCACCAAAAGGTATTAAATGAAGCCCAAAGTAGAGACGAACGCAGATTTATGGCAAATCAAAGTGTGAAAGTTTAAGTACCTTGGATATGTTGGAACACTTGCCCATGCATAGTGTACAGAACCTTTGAATGTTTCTTGACAAACGGATATCATGTCTTGAATAAGGTGTGTATGAAGCCACATGCTTTCTGCCATATTGCAAAGAACTCCACCAGGCCTTAAAGCTTTAGCTATTGTATCAAAAAATGGTTTCTCTACAAGTTCCTGAGCAGGACCTACATAACCGCAGTCACTCAATGACTAAGTATTCATTGTTGATTAAAATGTTTTAATGGAATATATTGTTCAAAAGAATGACATACCCACAGGATCCGAGGAATCAACAATGATGGCATCATACTTTCCTTCAGGAGCACGTTTAAGAAAATCGATGGCTGCCAAAAAGGTGAAAGATGTCAAATAAAGGATTTCTAAATGCAACTTCATAGTCTTCAATCAATGAATATATACGGCTCTAGAATTGGTAACACCCACAAACTAATAACGAGAATAGTTGAAAATAGAACTATGTATACCATCACCAACATGCAGGTGTACTCGGGGATCTTCAAACCCAATGGCTAACTCTGGAAAATACTTCCTAGATACCTGCAAGATAACCATTGCAATAAGTTCTTATTAAGAAAATATAGTTTTCATATAAAAATGATTGAAGTTATGCTATTACTTACATCAATAACCATCTTATCTATCTCACAAATATCAATATGTTCAACAGAGCTGTGGCGGGATACTTCTCTTAGAACCCCACCATCTCCTCCACCAACAACTAAAACCTGAATCATAAAAACCATTTAGCATATTATGAAAACAAAACAAAAGGGGAAAGTTACCAAAATAGCAACGACATAGCACATGCGTACAAGCACGATTAAGGAAATCAAATATTTTAACTACTAGCTTTTGCAATTTCATAGAAGCCGAAACCACACATACACTTTGTTGGGAAGATCAGAAATCATATTGAGAGATTGGGATCAACTACACAAATCATTACATCAAATTGACTCACGTTCTTGGGGGACTCAATTGAACAAAGTGGAAGATGAGCAATCATCTCCTGATAAGCACATTCATCCTTCTCAGTCAACTGAACGATCCCGTCGAGCACCAGCACTTTCCCATACGCCGCTGACTGCAAACAAACTAATATTAGGTAATTGCTTAGGAAAAAAGATTAGAGAACATTGTGAGAGGAAAATGCCAACCTCAAAAACCAAGACTTCTTGGTACTCTGACTTTTCCTTGAAGAGGATCTCTTCAACTTTGATCGAGTGAGCTTCTCCTAAAAATAGACAGCAAATCCATCAGTGGTATTCATAGGCCAAAAAAAAAGGAGAAGCACACTTAACAAAAAGTGAACTTTTAAGTGTCCATAGAAAAGGATATTGGAAAAACCATTGAAATTTCAAAAATACAAGAGGAAATGATGCATTTTACAATTGAATATATGAACGGACTACAAAAGGTTTAGTGCCAAAAAGTTCTGGAAAATAAGTTTACATGGGTAATGGTCGATGAAGAGTGCTATCCACACACTCTTTTTGCAGACACCACCTTTACACCCGTATAAAAATACGGTTATTACTGCCAAAACAAAATGCAATGCAGTTAATAAATAAGCAGTTACCGTATTTTTATACAGGTATCAATTTGATGTTTAGGAAAATGGTGTGGGAATAGCAGGACTGATGGTCAATAATCACAGCCATCAAAAGATGCATTATTATCGCTGTTACAAATTCAAAGAGTTGTAGATTTTCTGATCAAACATAAAAAATCTTAGTCATGCAAGTGTATGCATCACACACCTGGCCACATTGGATTGTTAAAATATTGGATTTTACTTGACTTGCCTGAAAAAAGAAGATAAAGTGGAAGTAAGTAATAAATAGACGTAAAATTTCAGTCCAGCAATCAGGCCTATATACTCTCAAACAATGAATTCAAAACTAAATAGCAGATAATGACCAGAATGAGTCTGAGATGCCGAGAACCACCCAGAAACAACAGTGGAATGACACTTTGCCTCAGACTCGGGAGCTGAAGCCAGAGCCTTCAAACAACAGGAAGGAATTTCCTTTCCTACACCATTGCCGTTACTCGCCTTCCCATCCATAGTCTTCTGGCATCCCAAACCTCTTCCTGCGCCGTCCTCCATATATGATCTTTTTCTTCTCAGGCTCCAGTCTCTGTAACAACAAAAAAATCTAGATATTATAAGCAGGCCAAAAGATAAAAAATGACAATCTATTAATCATGGATTAAGATCCTCTAAAGTTGTTAAAAACTTTAGAGAGAACAGTAATGCATAATTCACCCTTCAATTAACTTAGTGGGGCTCACATATGATGGAAGTTACAAAATCAATGGTGTTTAACCTCTCACTTTACAGCTTTACCAATTTTCAAACTTTAGAGGATCTAAATCCATTAATCATAATCCCATGCCCAAAGAAAGGTCCTCCTTTTACTTAAGTGAGGAAACATCAACTCAGTTACTTAAAAAACCAAGCAGTTACCAGAAAACACTCACGTTTAAATTCCAAGGGAAAAGAATCTCCATAAACATTAATGTCCTATACCAAATCCATAAAGAATTTCCTGTCTCTTTTTTTTTTTCTCTTCTTCGGTTTCTATAAATAAAATGTTGACATTTATGGACTTTTGTAATCTTGTTTCTAAAGAAATTATGGGAGTGCAGTATCTTTCCAATGCAAATTGGACACAAAATCACAATAGAATTGATTAATCGAATAACAACAGATTACAAATTAAAGTAGCAGAATCTGCAGGTCGATATCAGTTTCCAAAAGCAACAACAAATCATGGTTATTGCAGAATCAATCATTCAGTCATTATAGCTTCCAAGCAGTATATGTACAAAGCAAATCATGATAAATAAAATATTTTTAATTTCACAGATAAGTTAAAGGACCTTGTTTGATTAAATCCCATTTTCAATGTAACAAAAAAGAAAATAACATAACACACCACTTGCCACTTAATGACACTATAAATATTATTATTAGTCGTATAAATTATAAAATAATAACTCATATCAGATAAAGAAAAAGAAATGTTTGTTGCATAATATAACAGAAACAGTGTAAGAAGCTTGATGATGTTCTTAGAGTGGACCCTTAAAAAAACCTCAAAAGCTTTTAGCAGAACCACAATAAACAAAACAAACAAACAAAAACACTAGGGTTTTAGCGGTTCAGTGCAACCGAAAACAGAAAAAAAAAATAAATAAATAAAATAAGAGAAGAAAACTCAGAAATTGAAGAGTTTCGATGAGCAAAGGGAACAGACAGAAAAAAAAAAAAAAAAAGAAAGGCAAGAACTTTGAAAGAAACTTCGTAAAGCAAAAATGAAAAACCCCTAACGAAAATGGCGAAAAAACAATAAATAAAGAAAAGTGATAACGAGGGTGAAAAATACGATGAAAACGATAATGATAACGATGATGATGATGATGATAATGATTATGATTATGGTGAGAGAGAAGAGAAGAGAAGAGAAGGGGAAACAGTTACCTGGCGTGAGTGTCGGTGAGAGAGAAAGAAGTTCTCCGCCACACTATCCAACTTCTCTGAGAAAAAAAGCTGTGCTTTTTGCAGGGAAATGGAGTCCTTAATTTATAAGCCATGGGAATTGAACTTCAAAATTCTTTTTCTTTTCGTTTTTTTTTTTTAATTTTTTTATGGGGTTCCGCTTTTTCTTTTTCTTTTTCTTTTTCTTGTAGAAGGAAGAATTTTAAAAAAAATAAATAAAGACGTTTTTTTTTCTTTTTTAAATGTAGAATTTGGAACACATGCATTGGCTAGGCCGTCAAAATTGGCCAAATTCGTCGGGCCAGCCCGTTTATTCGTTTAAACGGACGGATTTTTATCTTTGAGCTCGGACCGTTTAAAATTCGGATTTAAATGGACTAACCCGTTTAACTCGGAAAAATCCGGACTCAAACGCGCTAGCCCGCGGGTTGAACGGGCTAGCCCGTTTATTTAATTTATTTAAAATTTTTCTTTTTAAAATAGCATTTTTTCTTATATTTTACCTTATTCGATCCGAAAATCCGATCCATAAAAAAATTTTGTTTTTTAAAGGTTTTTTTGGCTAAAAAAATGTAATTATTTGTCAAAAATAATTTTTTAAATTAAAAATTAAATTATTTATTTATTTTTATTTAAAAATAATTAATTAATTAATTAAACGCGTCAGCCCGTTTGGCTGTCCATAAATGGACCAGGCCCGCCCGTTTGACAGCCCTAGCATTGGGGTTTTTTATTATTAAATAAAACTTTCTTTATTTTATTTTTAAAACTCATGACAATTAATTTATATGAAGTTAATACTCTAAAATCAAATTAATTTACTTGACTGTTCCTATTTGAAAAATTATTTTTCAAAATATCACTCTTTTTTAACTATTTATCTAATTGTTACCATTTTTCCTAACGGTAGAAATACTATTCTTCATGGGTGAGGTTGATGGTTCAAACCCACTCAATACATAATTTTAAAATGGATTAAGTTAGGTGTATACTTTAATCAGCCACCAATTTATAATATATATTGAAATATAAGATATATATATAGTTTAACTCATTTTTAGTGTATATTTTTTATTTCAATATGTATTGTTAATTTTAGCGATTGATTTTAATGTGTAAATAGAATTGTTGTTTTCAAATAAATACAAATTCACACTATATAGAAGACCAATTCTCACAATGATAAAAGTGTAGCAGTTAGACAAATAGTTTGAAAATAATCACATTTAAAGTATAAGTAATAAATATTTTTCTAAGTAATAAATCAACTAACAAAAAATAGAAGATTCGTAATCACTATTTATAGAACATCCATTATAAAAGTTATAGGATATTTGAAATCTAAAGCAACTAATCATCAACCAACTTTGTATTTTTTAGAAAGAGAACATCCAAAACTTAAAAAAAGTATAACATCCAATTTAAATTATTGACTAATATTAATTGAATTTTTATTGATTATCTAGCATTATTGTTTAAAAAATAGTTTTTCAAAACGTGGCAGTCAAGTAAATTAATTCTAAAATCATTATAGTTAAATATATTAAATTATTTAATAATTTTTTAATCATCTCTTGTAGTAAAAAATATGATTTTGTGTACTATCTCAGAATTTTGCATTTACAAATTGTGCTAACAAAATTAAGAAAAAAGAGGAATGCTTCGGTACTATTTTTTTTTTCCTACTATTTAGCCAACTAACATAATTTTACAAATCAATATAAAAAAAATCTCCAAATACACCAATAAAACATATGTGATGGCTAAAAAAGATTATGTTAGCCGTGTACACCAAAATCAATCATAAGTGTATAATATATATTAAAATACAAATATACACTAAAAATAAATTAAACTACACGTGTATTTTATATTTTAATGTATATTAATTATTATTAAAAAATTATAACTTGTGGTTTAAAACCAAAATTTATATGTATTTGTTATAATTTGTGATTTTAAACCACGATTTCTATATAATTAACATAGGACACAAATGTAGGCTTTTTTTTTTCAAATACGCACCAAAAATACATTAGGCTCCGTTTGGTTTGTGAGCGTGTACACCCAATACATAGATACGGTTACACACATCTACCGTTTGGTTGCTGGGACATAAATTCTTTTAAAGACATGGTGATACACAAATTGACACAACTTACATGTATTTAGTGTCCCTTCAATAAGTTGAGACACAAAACTAAGAACTGAGGCACAGATTAGTTTTACAATTTTATCCTCATTCTACTTTTTTATTTTCAATTTTGCCCTCATCACTCTTTCACAAATTCGAGATCTCACCCTTCTCTTCTCTCCGACCCAGCTACCCTTCTTTTCACCTTCTATTTTCTGTGTTGATTCCGACCCCTTCATTTCCTTGTTATTGCCTCGCCGGTTCGTCACTCATTGCCAGAGTTCGTCACACTTCATCTTTGTCGGTTCATCCTTGCCAGTTTGCCTTCGTCTTCACCAGTTCATCTTCATCTTCGTTGGTTTGTTTGCGTCTTTTGGCATGTCGCCGTCGAGTGTGTCTGGATCTATGCCTTCTCTTGTTGTCCCATCTTCACTACCCTCTCTGCAAGAATGGCCGTCGTTTTCTTCATCTTCTTCTTTCTCTGGTTCTCAATTTTTTTTTCAATTAAAATTGTGTATTTAGTTTTTTATGTATTTGATAATTGATTAATATTTGTTAAATATTCAATTGTTTTAATTAAATTTGTTTGAATAAAATGGTTGAGAATACAACTAATTGAGAATGGTGATTTGGGAGAAGTAATGACAGCATTGGAGTCTGGATATGTGCGGTGGTGGTGGCTGCTTTGGAAGGTGGTTGAATTAGGGGTATTTTTGCCTTTTTAAATGTGTATATTTTGATTATTAGTTTTGCTAAACACAATACATGTACACAAAAATTTTGTGTCTATGTCTTTAGCGTCTATATCTCTATGTCCATGTCTTATGATATACATTAACCAAACAAAGTCTTAATTCCCTAAATGCGTATGAGCAACTTTTTCTCAATTTATGCATCTCCATTTCGTCGTAGCGGGGAGCGAGGTGGGTTTACACGTTATTTCGCCGAAAGCTAGGAAGAAATGCTTTCTGAGAAAGCCTGCCACCATTTTGCATGTGTGAGGGGGCAAGTTGTAGCTTCTATTTCGCCTGTGCCATCGGAGAGTTGGCCATTTCCGTGGAGGCAGGGGCGAGTTGGAGGTTGAGATGGACACCGAGCAGCACTTATAAATAGAGAAGCACGCTTTGCAATTTCTCACCAACAGAAATCCTAATCTCGTTCCCTCAAAACTCGTCTTATCAAATCATACATAAGAATATGGCAACCAAAGGCATTCATGCTATTGTGTATCCCAACGAGGAAATATCACAATTACCAGAAGGAGTAATATTTTCTTGTGAAGATTTGATTTGGGTTTTTATTCCAACTCAAACGTGTTTGCAAGAACTAAAGAGTTTGATATTCATGAATTTAGGTGAGCTTGGAAGAAAGGAGATTACAAGGATTTTGTATAGAATGCCAACTATAGTGGCAAATTCGTTCATTTATCAGAAAATACAAATCAAAACATATCAGGATGTGTCAATGATGTTTTCCTAACACCGTGGTATTGCTAGTGTGTTTACAGTTGAGCTTTTGTGTCCAGTTGCAAGATGTTGGTGGAAGTTCTTCTACCTCAAATAATATTGAATTTAGTCGTGGGAAAGATATCAATGAAGATGTTTGGATGCCATCAAATCATGGGGCAAGCAGTCCAAAATTTGGGCCCTATGTCAGTCAATCGAGACATGCCCCACCTCCGGAGGCGCCTGCTTTTGAGGACCTCTTCGGAACCAGGATGATGCAATCACCAAACATAGATGACCAACAGGGTGGAGGGGGGGGGGATAAACAGTAGTGACAGCGGCAAAGAGGAGGAATTTATTTTGGAAACACAACCACCTGTTTTTGTACAGAAGTTTGGCGTTGCAAAAGTTACAACTCCACTGAGTCGGGTACCAAATACTCACATTTTGTCATCTTCGCCCCCTCCACCTGTGACACAATATATATCATTGAGCGAATGATAAAACACTAAAATGTTATATCTTACTAGGTCAAAAAGCAATATATCACACTAGTTTAACTAATTCAAATAGTTATGGGTATCTCGTAGCCAATGGAAATGTGTGAGCCTCGTAAGATTAGGGGCCCAAGAGGACGGTCTGTAGTATATCCAAGACATCAAAATCATGTGATATCTGCTCATACCCTCAACATTGTAGTCAGTTGCAAGGCACATAGCTCGATAAAGCCAGTAAAGAACAGCACTACCTCAATTGTAGTTATCTATGCCATCAAAATTATCCAACAAGAAAAGGAATCTCACGTGAACCGTATTGTTCACCTTGTTGGGAATTAAAACACCTCCAAGCAGATACATTAATGTAACAATGGGCATATTGAACAAGAGCATGGTCGAGTGCATCAAGAGGCATTTCTTAGACCCAGGTCCTTAGCCATTTGAGCTTGATATTGTACTTCGTGGTTCCCACGTGGCCACTAGAAATAACTCCTAGTAAATCAAAACACCACTGCCATATATCCTTCTGATAAAACTCGTCCCATGATGTCAATGTCCCATTAACATGAGTTTCATCTATCGGGCACCTAAATGTAGAGCAACATCCTCAAGGGTGATGGTGCACTCTCCCCACAAAGATTTCAGGGCATCATCTTTCAATAAAGGTGTTTATCAGCGAATTGTCATACTTGAAGCTATTTATAAGAGATGCGTGATAAAACTCAACACGTCTTAAGTACGATTCGAGCAATTGGTGTTTGGTCTCCATCAATAGATTGGGTGGGATATCCCTCTCTCTAATTTATTATCTCTCTCTTTCACTATCTATCTTTCTCCTTATCTCCCCCTCTCTTTATATCTTCTTCGAGTCAAATCATTCCGATTGTGTATGGTAGCGAAGAACTTCCATAGCTTGGCAATGTCCATAATCATCATATCATTTATACATGTACGCATGAGTCCAAATACGAAACAGATGATTTCTCTCCCTATCCCTCTCATTCTATCTCCATTTCTTTCTCTCATCCTCACTTTCCCTACCTCTCCCTCACTCTCTCCTTATCTCTATCTTTCCTTATCTCTCCCTTTCTCATTCTCTTCCTCACTTTCTTTCTCTTCCTTTCCCTATTTCTTTTTCCCCATCTCTCTCTCCCTCTCTTTCTATCTCTTTTTCTCTCCCTTCTCTCTCCCTATCTTTCTCTTTCCCTTACTCTCTCTCTTTTTCTCTCTCATTCTATTTTTCCCTCACTCCCTCCCCCTTTCTTTCTTCCACCCCTCTCTCTTTATTTATTTCTTTCTCTAACACTCGCTCTTGCTCTCTTTTCCTCTCTCTCTCTCTCATTTCTTATATATCTCTTTCACTTTCTCTCTTTCTTCCCCTCCCTTCATTTCTTTCTATCTCTCTCTTCCTTGCTCTCTCCCTCTCTCCTTATCCTATCCCTCTTTCTCCATCTTTCTTTCCTACTATCACCCCGACTATGTCTTTCTCAACAATCATATCTTATATTTGAAATCTTAAATTTTAAAAACGATTAACTAAATAAATAAATATACAAAAATTTTATCTAAAATCCCTTAACAACCATATAAATATAAATTTTTATTACTTAATTAAAAAGTAAATCATTTTAAAAATACGTCAACAATCGTATCTTATATTTGAAATTTAAAATTTTAAACCCGTAAATTTTGCCAATTGAAAATAATTGAAAAAAACAAAAGTCCTAATGACGTCACCTAAGCATTTAGCCCCCTAAATTCATTTTCTAGCTGACACATTAGCAATTGAGCTTCCTAATTATATACTAGTAAGATTAAGATTAAGAAAAAATTAAGATAAGATAAGATTAAGATTTTAGGATAATCAAATAGAAAACTATTATATATAATATAAGGAAAAGTATAAGGAGCACACAAGGTTTGGAAGCCCATGAAAGCATATAAGCGAAAGGGTGATATTTGAACCCGAGTATCCGGGCAAAAGCAGAATATTTGATAGAAGAACATGGAATCCTTTTGAATAGCCTGTTATAATAGGAAAGCCTTATGGAAATTTACCTGTGAATGCGGTGCAGGCCACTGCTCTCCCTTTCACTCGAAACAAGAGTTCCGTGCCAAGCAAACCCTAACCCTAGCCCCTTCTCTCTGCCCACCGTCACTACCACCATGCCACCGCAGCCGTCACTCGCGCCGCTGCCACCGCCTCTTTCTCTTCTTTATCTTCTTCGCGCGAAAAATGCCACCACTTCTTCTTCTTCTTCTTCTTCTTCTTCTTCCTCCTCTTCCTCCTTTCCTGCCCGTGCCGCTGCCGTAGCGCCTCTAATTCTTCTTCACGCGAAGAAGCCACTGTGAAGAAGGCACTGCCCCTACCACCGCATTGTTGTATAGGGCTGTCAAAATGGGTCAAACCCGTCGGACCAGCCCATTTATCCGTATAAACCGACGGGCTTTTGTCTCTGGGCCTGGACCGTTTAAAATCCGGGCTGGTCCGTTTATTTAATTGATTTTTAATTTCTTTTTTAAAATAGCATTTTTTCTATATTTAATCTTATTCAACCAGAAAATTCGATCCATCAACTAAAAAATTTTGTTTTTCGTAAGATTTTTTTGTTAAAAAAGGCATTTTTTTGTCAAAAGTAATTTTTTTAAGTTAAAAATTAAAATTTTTATTTATTTTATTAAAAAAAAAATAATTAATTAATTAAACGGGTCAGCCCGTTTACTCGTCAGGCTTGTCATAAATGAGACGGGCTAAAAAAATTCTAGCCCGTATAAAACCGGACTAAACAAGTCAGCGTGCCGGGCCTAAATGAGCCAAGCCCGCCCGTTTGACAACCCTATTGCCGTATCTTCTCTACAAAGAAGCCGCCGCCTCTTCTTTTTCGTGCTATCTTATCACTACTACTGCGCTGGTGTCTCTTCTTTTTTTTCTTTTTCTTTTTGCAGTTGTGGTGTTGTTGTTGATGTTGTGTTGCGATTATGGTGGTGGTGGTGCTTCTTGTTGTTGTTGTTGTGGTGGTGGTGCGGCTACGGATGATAATTGTATGTATTCTGTTTTGAATGATTAGTTAAATCTGTTTCGGATTCTAATTGTGTTGGTGAGGGTTACAGATGATAATTATATTTTGTTTTAGATGATAACTTTTTTTAGTTTCAGATGATAATTTTAGTCAATTTTAAATAATAACTTCTAATTTAACTTATTGGCTCCTTTTGGTTTGTAATATAGTTCATAATATAAATAGCAAGATAACAAACTAAATAGTGTGATATCATTTTTTTTGAAAAAAAATAGCCTGTTTTGAATAAATAAGTTCAAAGGAGTTTTAGGATACCCTCATAGTTAATTGTTGAAGAAAAAAATAGTTATTTGTTAGCAAAATAATAATAATGTTATCAGAAAAAGTAGGAAATGGAAAAAGGAAGAAATAAAGAACAATGTTTAAAGTGTGCCTATATTGTAACGTCAATAATGTGTCCCATTCATATTGCCACAAAATAAAAGTGTGCCCCTTATGTGGTGGATGGAGCGTCACATCTTGGGAAATACTTAGAGGATAGACAATTAGATTATTAGACACGTTTCATTTGAGGAAAGTACAGTTGGGTCGCAATCGCAAAAGCTAAGAGAGTTAAAAGCAAGGTTGCGATAACCAAATCCTTCGTTGAGTCAGTAAAATAATTGGTTTAATAGTTTAAGGTTTGATTAGATCATATTGTGATCGGATCAATTTATTTTAAATATATAATAAAATGTGTATTTTTCAGTATAGATATAAAAATATACAATAATACAAAGATATAATAATAATTATTGACTTTTAGTATATAAAGTGATAAATAAAATTGACCGCAGATATAATATATCTATACATTTATACTATTTGATATATATAACTTAAAATTTGTCATAACTAAATAATTTAAAATAAAATATAAAATTGTTTACAATATAATAATAATTTTCTTTAAGAGTTGGTTTTCATTAAAAATCGGATCAATTTAATCAATTTACTAGTTAACTATTGGTTCAACCAGTTTTTATTGATCGAGTTTTACTTTAGAATTGGACGGAACAATAGATTAGTTATTGAATTTTCGATCCGCTTCTCAAAATCTTGGTTACAAGTTAGAATTTCGGATAATTTTCAAATGGATAAGCTTATTTAACTCATAAACTTATCTATTTAACTCGAATTTTAAATATTCAAATTTAGAGACATAAAGCTACGTGTAATTTAGATGGATAAAAAACTATACGAGAATTTGGCCCATTATTAAGAAGTTTAAAGCCACCAATTGAGCAGCAAACCATTTAGCACCACTAACTGCAGAATCTGTGAAGAGGGTGATACCACTTTTCTACACAAAAGATTATTGATCGATGATAGAACACGTGTTACATCCTCTTCTTTTTCATTAGTTTACTTTCCTTGGAGAATTTTAACATCCAAGTTCTTAGGCAACTTGTATCGACCAGGTGTACAAATTAAAATATATAGTTTATGTTCTTTTGCGAAAATTCTTCTGATGTTCAGTTTTTAATGGATGCATTTGAAGGGAGATTTCATTTATTTATTCACAATCGAATATCATTGTAATGAGGATCTAACTAACTAATTAGGCTTTCTATTTTAATAATTATATAAAATATATTAATTTTTCAAAACGTGCATATTTTAAAATCACTACAGAAATGCATTATATATATATATATATATATTTATGAGTAATACTACATGTTTTATACATAATTACACACCATTTATAACACGAAAAATATAAATATTAGTAAAAAAAATTCATAAAACATATGAATACAACATACTATATATAGTATAGAAACATTTACATATAACATAAAAATAATGTACTTCAATACAAAAATTAAAATAAAATTAAAAAAAATATATAGAAATATATAATAATAATACAAGTAGATTATATATATATATACACTTGAAGTATGTGTAAAATCAAAACAAATTATAAGAAAAAAAATCAAATTTTTCTAAAATTATTAATCACGTTAGAGAAAAAAAGTAGATGTTCTAATCACTTAAAAGTAAGATGGTAGAACAGCAAATAATAAAAAATATAAATTTAAAAATAATTAGATTATTATTTTTTTCTTTAAAGTGATTAGTAACTTTAGATGTTTTTTTCTGAAAAAATGCCACGACTAATAAAATTTATTATTAACTAAATATTTGATCAACAAATCTTAAAATTTTAAATTACACTAGTAGTATAAAATTAAAGTCTTAACTAAAAATATTAACTGATATTGACAAAAATAATGTGGATCCTACAATAAAAATTCTAAAACTATTTTATATAAAAAAATTTCATATTAAGCAAGTAACCTCACACGCTTCAATCCCTTATTATAATTAATATATTGTTTTTGGACGCGCCTAATTTCATTTTTTATTATTTTCCGTTTTATTTTCTCTGAGCTTTCTTCGTCGTTCTCTACTATCTCTTCTTCCTTGTTCTGAATTTCATGATTTGCAATCTGTGATTCGTGATTTATTTTTGTTCTGTGATTTCTGCAATATCGTTCTACTCTGTTTTTCAATTGTGACGCTATCTGTGCCATATAGCTCTTGTAATTGTTTTTTCTTTTTCTTCAATGTTGTTAGATCTGGTTTTGGTTTTCTGTTTGATTCTTTTGTTCTTAGATTTCGCTTTTTTGAACATTTCTTGAAGATGGAGTACATTTGAGTGGTAACTTCCAATAACCTTTTTCTGTTTTAATTCAAAATCCATTTATGCGCATTATTACTTTCTATTTCTGCGCAATGTTGCTTTCTATTTCTGCGCATTATTGCTTCATATTTCTCTACAGCAACAATAACAGCAATAGCAACAACAACAATAACAGCAGCATCAACAGCAGGAACAACAACAACAACAACATCAACATAAAATAGAGAAGAAGAAGAAGAAGAAGAAGAAGAATTTATTTCTGCGCATTATTACTTTCGATTTCTGCGCAATGTTGCTTTCTATTTCTGCGCATTATTGCTTCATATTTCTGTACAACAATAGTAGCAACAACAACAACAATAATGTAAAACAGAGAAGAAGAAGAAGAAGAAGAAGAAGAAGAAGAAGAAGATGATGATGATGATGATGATGATGATGATGATGCTGCAAATGCAGACATGGAAGAAGAAAGGAATGAAAGACAAAGAAGAAGAAGTAGAAGAAGATGTAGATGCAGACTTGGAAGAATGAAGGAAGGAAGGAAAGAAGAAGAATATTTTATTTCTGCGCATTATTGTTTTCTGTTTCTGCACAATGTTGCTTTCTACTTCTGCGCATTATTGTTTTTTGTTTCTGCACAATGTTGCTTTATATTTCTGTGCATTATTGCTTTCTGTTTCTGCACAATGTTGCTTTATATTTCTGCGAATTATTGCTTTCTGTTTCTGCTCATTATTGCTTTTTGTTTCTGCACAATGTTGCTTTATATTTCTGCGCATTATTACTTTCTGTTTCTGCGCAATGTTGATTTCTATTTCTGCGCATTATTGCTTCATATTTTTCTACAGCAACAACAACAGCAGCAACAACAACAACAATAATAGCAGTAGCAACAGCAGGAACAACAACAACATCAACATAAAATAGATAAGAAGAAGAATAATAATAATAATAATAATGAGGACGACGATGAATTGAATGTTCTTGAAAAGCGGTGATGAGAATACGTTTCAGAAAGTAACATCTATCAGTGCGTGTAAACACGCGTTCCTAAATAAGAGTGGTGGTGGTTTTTTGTAAATCACTTGGTTAACCACTTGTTTTTATAAATCACTTGTTTAAATAGCAAGATTATATATATATATATAAACATTATTTTTTTAAAATATTACTATTTATTTTTAAAATATAACTTAAAATACTAAATCTTTATATAAAAATGATAATTACATCTTCATTGAACCTAAAAAAAAAATACGGGCTTTGGACCTTTACTTGTTTTTTAAAAGAGTAATGCTAGGGAATTAATGTTAGGGGGATCAATAAGAAGTCAATTGGTGTAATTAGGAAAATAGTGAGTGATAAAAAGAAAAAAAAAAAGAAAGAAAAATAATATTAGTTTCCTATTATCTTCTTTAATATTGGTTCGCAACACTTTTTTTTTTTTTTTTTTTGAAAAATACGGGTTTCTAACTTTTTTTTTTGGTTATGTTATCCAATGCACAGCACATGTGAAATGACCCATATCACCGATGCTTTGATTGTACGGCTTTGTAATTTGTTATTTATTAGTTCCCATGAGAGACTTTATGAGTTTATGCTATTTAAAAAATTATTAGAACTTGTCAATTTATCGAAAGTCAAAACATTATCATACAGTATGAATACTACTAGAAACTTCTAAATTATAAAATAATAATTATGAATAAATAAAATTTTATTTTAAAGTAAAAACAAAAACGGTTCATGAAACGCTTTGAACCGCGGCTGATTTTTTTATATGGATGCATGGTGTGAGATTTATTCCAATATGAATGCATGGTGGTGTTTTCATTCAATATGACAAATAGAATGTGTTAATGATGCATTGTGAAGAAAAAAAAAAGACAAGCAATTCGTCACTGACAGATTCAATCTAATGCATTTTTTTAAAAAAAATAACAAAGAATGCGTCAATGATGCATTGTGAAGAAAAAAAAAATAATTCGTTATTGACGGATTTTTCTTAACTCTAATCATAATAATCCAAATTATAATCCGTTAATGACGAATTCTTCTCAATCCTAATTGCTGCGCCATATTAAGGCAAATCACCTACTGCGTCACATAATATGAGATTACACCTATTGTTAGGCCATATAAAAAGTAATTTTCGTTGACTTGGCATAATGAGAAAGAAAGAACAATAAATAATTAAATATCATTATTAAAATGTATAAGGAATTAATGAATTTTGTTGTCAATGTTTATGACTCATGATGGCATCCGATACCAGCTGAGTGGGTGGCCAATCTCAGTCCAAGATGCTAACTTTGGATGGCAATTTTTTTTCTTCTTTCTTTATGAAAGATGGGGAAGGGGAATTGGGAAGAGAACACGTAGCACTTTTTTTTTTTTTTTTTTTAATTTGTAAAATTCTTGCTTTCTTTGGAGAAGATTATTTTGAACTTTTTTAGTATATATGTATATACTGTAAGAAAATTAACTAATAATACAAATTTCATCTAAAGCGTAATTATTATGTTGCTCACTATCATTTTTATTTATTTATTTATTTAACAATGCTAGGTAACTATTTTTTTAAAAAAATTATTTATCTTAAATCCCAAACTTAGCTAATATTGAGTTATTGACTAATTAAAAGTACTTCCTCTTTTTTTTCCCCTTGAAACATTGATATCTCTTACTTCCTTTTTTAGTGTTTTGGACAGGATATAATCTCTTTTACTTGAATCTTGAAATTTTTGTTCTGCTTTTGGACTGTTTGAATCTTTAATTGTTTTTTGTATTCAACACAAGAGTGTTTTATTTCATGGGCTAGATCTACAAAGCAGACCCAACCCGGATACAAGAGTTAATGAACTCCAAACAATTAAGAAGGCCCATATAGTTGGGTCAACAACGTGAATAAAATACTGACCACTTTCCAAAAACAAAGAAAACTAACCAAATCACCGAAAGTGATAAAGCCTTTAATTAATTACTTGAAAACGAAGAATAATCCGGATCCGTGGCGCAATGGTAGCGCGTCTAACTCCAGATCAGAAGGTTGCGTGTTTGTTCGATTCACGTCGGGTTCAAAGTCCCGATCCGGAGCTGCCTATCCATATATGGATCATCCTTTTTTATCCAACTTTCTTCATTCCAAAATTAACAACAATTGTGAAACTGGTTTAATTTCAACTTTGAACTGAACAAGAACATCAACACCAGCAGAAGTGATAGTAAAATTGAACAAAGGGATAACATTTCCTTGTTTTCTACCTCAGAATATACATGTGAGTCAGTGGCTATACATAGATTTAGGAAAAGATATATATAAAATTAAGAAAAATTAAGGTCTTTTATTTACTAGAGAAAAAGTCTCGAGAAAACGAGTGTCCCTTTTAGTCAAAAATCAACTTGTATTTCCATTTTTCTTTGACTATCAATTTCACAAGTCAACTCCCTATGAAATAATTTACAACGACACAACCCTTCTTTCTCTTTCCATCTTAATACATGTACCAATAATAATTCTTTCTATCCTGAAAGCATAAGCACCACAGACTTCAGAAGTGGAAACTACTAGGAAACTAAGGAATCATTGAAAATTCTGTTAAACCCAATAAAGGAGTTATAATTTAGAACTTAATTCTGTAATGCTATATACATACTTAATGCTCTCAATTCATGTGCTAATAAACCACACACTTTAACATGGCTCTTTCTTTGGCTCTAACAATCTCCACTTTCATTGGAATTGTTTTGTTCATGTTCTGCTTCAATGTAGAGTTATCAACAGGCTCTGATACATGTCAAGATTTCACATGTGGAGTTCAAGAAATCCGGTTCCCTTTCAGGATCAAAGCCCGGCAACCACGAAACTGCGGTTATCCGGGCTTTGATCTGGTTTGCACAGACACTAATGAGACTCTCATTGAGCTCCATGACTCATTGAATTTCACTGTCAACAAGATTGACTACAGAAAGCAAAGAATTGAGTTATCATATCCTAATGGCTGCTTTCCAAGGATGCTCCATAGCCTCAATCTTTCAGCTTCACCTTTCAACTTCAACATGAAAGCTGATGATAACTATGATAACTATGATTTCTTCAACTGTTCAGGACCGGAAAGAAATAGCATGTATTCCTTGATTACATGCCTAAGCAACTCAGCTAGTAGCGTATATGCAATTCGATCTAGCTCTACAATTGAGCACTTACCACTTTCATTATGCACCAAAATGTTCAATGTTTCATCAGTCCCCAGAATATTCGTTGGTGATGGTAATTATCTTCATCTGAAATGGTCTGAGCCAAACTGTAAACATTGTGAATCAAAAGGGAACAGGTGCAGTTGGAATAGTGCTAAGAATGAATCCAGTTGTTTAGTCAACCACAAAGGTAGCTTCTTAATTAAGCTTAATCATAGACTCTTATTGTTTTGGAGTATATTCTATGTTCAAACCATATAGATGCAAGCTTAGATGTTATATTAATGGTTAATTGAAGCAAGTTGATAAACCAGGCCATGATTCCTACTAGTTTTATATACCTTTTAACTTGTTACTCTTGTCTTATGTCATAATCAAAATTTGTCACTCACTTATGGAAATAGAGCAGCAAGATATATTCATAAGAAATTAAGGGTTATTGCTTTTTCAAGTGACTGCATTAACTAAGTTTACTGGTGTTGTTGCAGGACAATCAACAGCTCTGATTACAACAGGTCAGTTTTCATTTTTATGCCTTCTTTCTATTTTTTGATTTTCTTGGTATCATTACCAATTTTCTGAAGATGGAGAATTGATAAATGCAGGATCAATACTGGGATCATTTTTACTTGTCCTGATGACCGGTGCGGTTTACTACATATATGACACTTGCTTAATGAAGAAAGAAAAACAAGCAATCATTGAAAAGTTTCTTGGAGACTACAGAGCTCAAAAGCCAACCAGGTACTCTTATGCTGAAATCAAGAGAATTACCAATAACTTCGGTGACAAGTTAGGAGAGGGAGCCTATGGAACTGTCTTCAAAGGAAGCATCTCAAAAGAATTTACTGTTGCTGTCAAAATGCTGAATAATTCCCAGGGAAATGGGGAAGAGTTTGTCAATGAAGTTGGTATAATTGGTAGAATCCACCATGTCAATATTGTCCGGTTGGTTGGTTTCTGTGCTGATGGGTTTAGAAGAGCTCTTATCTATGAATTCTTGCCGAATTCTTCGCTGCAGAAGTTCATCAATTCGCCGGACAACAAGCAGAACTTTTTGGGCTGGAAGAAGTTGCAAGAAATTTCTTTAGGTGTGGCAAAAGGAATTGAGTATCTTCACCAAGGTTGTGATCAACGAATTCTCCATTTCGATATCAAACCTCAAAATGTGTTGCTAGACAACAACTTTGCTCCAAAAATTTGTGATTTCGGTCTAGCTAAATTATGTTCCAAGGATCAAAGTGTAGTGTCAATGACAGCAGCTAGAGGAACTTTAGGGTACATTGCACCCGAAGTTTTCTCAAGAAACTTTGGAAATGTATCCTACAAGTCTGATGTGTATAGTTACGGAATGATGCTGCTGGAAACAATTGGAGGGAAGAAGATCACAGAGGACATAGAAGAAAACAGTAGCCATGTTTACTATCCAGAATGGATGCATAGTGTTTTAGAAGAGAGTGATGAATTGAGGATTCACATTGAAGATGAAGGGGATGCTAAAATTGCTAAGAAACTAGCAACAGTGGGACTTTGGTGCATTCAATGGCATGCAGTGGATCGACCATCAATGCAGACAGTTGTTCAAATGCTGGAGGGAGATCAAGACGCATTACCAATACCTCCTAATCCTTTTGCTTCCACAGAGACTTCAAGAAAATATGCTAAAATGGGTGTGGCTGCAAGACAAATTACCCAAGATTTAGAAGTGATCCAAGAGTTAGATTGATTTTTAACTGCATGTGGGGTGAAAAGTTTGTTTTTTGTTTTTAAGTTGTCAAATAAAAATCACTTGATATAATCCAAATATACTTGGCATGTATTTAGCCTCAGCTGAATCTTCTTTTTTTTTTACTTCTCTTAAGTATAGTTAGCTACATGGAATAAATTGTACTTAATGTTATGTTAGCTTAGTTTGGTACTTTGCCAGCATATTTAGAACTCCTTCTCAATCTCTCATTGTTGAAACTCTATTCCAACAATTAATATTCTCTTTCTGCAAGTATGGTCGGTGTTCTTACACCTTTATGTGAGGGTCAAATGTCTATATGTAACAGCTATATATGCAGATTTTTGTTTTCTCATGCCATATATTTTTGCACTAAATAGGTTAGTGAAGGTTATTTGAAATAAGGATATGTGTAGTTACTATGAAAACTTACTGTTTCAGCAGCAAAATGATAAAATAAGAGACTATTTTGGATTTTGTCTCTTTACCAACAATAAAGAGAAATGTAAGGAAGATTGACACAACGATGTATCCTGGTTTCTACCACTGAAGCCTACATCCAATCTTTACCACAATCTGTGGTAGAATTCCAACTTAATCAAATGATTACAAATACCAATTCTTGATGTGCTGCCTGCAACGATCTCCCGTTTCCACAACGGTGGGGATGAGACTACAGCAGAGCTACTAGAAAGAGTAGTTTACCCAGAAGAGATTACACATTGTGCTGCTGGAGTGAAATGGTTCAAGTATCTATGCCAGAGGTCAAGAAAGCCGGCCTCAGACACAGAAGAGCAAAAAGTTTTTTCATTACAAAATGAAATGAGGACTGAGGAGAATGAAGTGATTCCAAAGTTTCATGAAATAGTGAGGACATATTTCAGAGGGCCTTTAAAACCACCTTTTAATGAGACAGCAATAAAAGCTGCCGGATTTGGTCCAAAATGGTATGAACCACTTGCTGTTAAAGAGGCCAACCAATCATTGTAAGTTTGTAACCAACATATTTCCTGATCTTGTATTTTGAATTTTCTCTGATGCTTCTTTCTCTTTAACTTGAGCTTTTCATCCAGAAAATTAATAATGTTTTGGCTTTTAAGATGCTTCACGGGACATGGCACTGTCATTACAAAGTTTGGTAAAAACCACATGTATTATGACTGGTTAGTGGACTTGTGTATGTGACAGTGATGGTCAACTCTTCCATGGAGCCATACGTTTCCAGGAGACTAAGTCCTTGTGGATAAGTGGTGCTGCACTGTGTAGCAAGTGAATTCTTGTTATATATATATATATATATATTTAAATCTATATCTCTAGCCTCTTGTTATTAATGTCTATACCAAATTAAAGAAAATGTTATCCCTTTGTTCATATTTGGTACCCTTTCTACTGCTGCTGGGGATCTTTTTAAATGTTTTCAATACTATTTATGACATCCGG
Source organism: Stylosanthes scabra (assembly GCA_036250425.1). Taxonomy (NCBI): domain Eukaryota; kingdom Viridiplantae; phylum Streptophyta; class Magnoliopsida; order Fabales; family Fabaceae; genus Stylosanthes; species Stylosanthes scabra. The sequence goes on from JASCZI010090660.1 coordinate 85,426, forward strand.
GGGAATGCCATGGTGGCAACGGATGCAGATAAAAAAACAATGTGTCCGTCTGGGTGGTGTGGGAGGCATGAAATAAGGCACCCTTTCAGGCTGAATAATAGTAGACCGACTCCAACCAACTGTGGTGACCACAGGTACACCCTCTCTTGCGAGAATCATAACCAACTCTTTCTCTATCTCAACTCAGTCAAGTTCCAAGTGCAGTCGATTAACTACAACAACTACACAATCCGACTAGTAGATGCGAGTGTTGCCCTCCATAGCCACAACCACTCTTCTCTCCTTCCTTATTCTTTGACCTCCTCCAATTTCACCACATCAGTGGGTTATGAACCATTTCAATATAGGTTGCATACAGAGAAAACTAAGTTGACAAAACAGATGTTATATTTGAGGTGCCCACCGTTTGGAGTAGAATCTTCTGCTTCTGCGGCCTGCATCAATGGCTCTTATGTTCATGGGGGTACATTATATGTCAGTGATATTAACACAAGTCTCCAGGAATTGGCAGTGGGAGACTCGTGTGAAATAGAGTGGATGTATCTGACTTCATGGCCTACTGAAATCAAATACAGCAACATTTCATGCACAGCCATCCATCATTTGCTGCTCTATGGCTTTGAACTCTCTTGGTTGAAAGCATATTGCGATAATGACACATACTCTGCTGCCAAGATCGGTGATCATAACAACATCCTTTGTTTTAACAGATATGATGAATCCTCTCCGCGATTTATAACTCAATATTGTAAGTGTGTATCTACTCATTTAACTCAATATATAACTTTTTTTTTTTTTAGTTGTTCAAAATCTCGATCCTAATCCAATTGCATAAAACATAAACAAAACAAAAAAACTCTAAATACAACCTAGAAAATCAAGCAAACAGACTCTAAATCAAGGCCAAAAAAAAAAAAAAATTCAAACAACACCGAAATACGAAAAAAGCAACGCCTAAATAAAAATTTTCCTTTTGACTCCTAGTCATATAATTTTGGCTTAGCATGTGATTTAGGTGTTTTTTAACATACAATCATACTATCTGCATCCTAAAATCAATCACCAATTAACTAAATAAAAATATGTCTTTAGTGTTTCATAATATTTTTTATCCAACGATAAAAAGTTTAATTATTCATTTATTACAGGTTTGGTTCTTCCATTATATTAAATTTGATTATTTTATCAGCTAATTATTTAATTAAAATAGTGTGTGAATTAATATGAATAAATATATAAAAATAGATTATGGTTAATTGGATTTTGATCACTATATGGTGTGTACTTACTATTTTTATTTTACATCATGCGAAATCTGATGTCTGCACACTGCAGTCAGCAATTGTATAATTTTATCTTTTTCTTGTTTGTTTCTTGCAGGCCTATTATTAATTATGACTGGAACGAGTAAGCATTGTCTTTCCCTTTGCACTAAGTGCATATTTTATGGATTGAAATCTATGCGCATGTCCTATGATGACCTCATTAGAGTTTACTAATTTAGCAGTAAAAATGAGAAAGGAAAAAATATTATTTTATACCTAAAATAAAAATAACATAAATAAATAAAATTTTGTCACTCAAATTTAATAGAATCAGACTGAGCTACTTTTATGATTACTCTCCTCTTTTCCATCTTCTTTACAGTTTTGTTTGTTCTTGCCAAATTTGTACTTGGAGCTCCATGCATCATTATATTCTGCATATGTAAATGGAGACGAAGACATTTATCTGTATATGACGGTATTGAAGATTTTTTGAGAAGTGAAAACAACATTATGCCAATTAGATACTCCTACAAAGACATAAAGAACATTACTAAAACGTTCAACACTAAACTAGGAAGTGGAGGCTATGGCTCTGTCTTCCAAGGAAAACTTCGAAGTGGTCGTCTTGTAGCTGTTAAGGTATTGAATCAGGCCAAATCCAATGGTCAAGAATTCATCAATGAAGTTGCTACTATTGGAAGAATTCAC
>JASCZI010090660.1:92978-148224 GCA_036250425.1 Stylosanthes scabra
TTACATAAAAACAAAATAAATAAATAAAATAAAAAATAAAAAAAGAGAAGAGAGAAGAAGTGCACCTTTGTTTGTTGGCGGAAGGGAGAAGGAGTGAAAAGGATGGGGAATAAAGAATTGGGTTGTGGGGTATATATAGCAACGAAATTCGCCGCAAGTTGCAGCTAACTTCATGCTGCCACCAAGTTCGCCGCAGGTTAGGGCGAACTTCATGCAACTTCGGTGGAAAAACACCCTAATTCGCCCTAAGTTGCTACTAACTTTCCTCTTTCACCAAAATAGCCGTAACATACGGCGAACTTCCTTGCAAAACCAAAAAAGAATTGGATTCACGTAATTAAAGTCATTTTCATTTCTTTTAGGAAATAAACATTTTTTTATTTTATTTCAGAAAATTTTCCGATTTTGATGTCATGACATTTTAATACAGAGTTGAGATGCTAAGATGGAATGTGGAGTTACCTTGGTCTCTCCTTTTAATTATATATTATAAATTTATAATAGATGGATTGAGTGAACTTTTAACTTTTATTTGTAATTTTTTTTTATTTTAATCTTAATTAGTCCACTCTTTTAGTGGATTGATTTGGATAGGATCTATAGGTTTAATTTTTAACTAGACTAAGACCCGTGAAATACGTAAAAAACTAAATTAATTATACTACATGATATAAATTTAAAAGTATATTATTCAAGAATCTAACTCTGTGTATTTGTTTGTTTATACTTTTTGAAAAATAATGTTTTTTTATAGTGCAATTTTAAACTTTTTTAGTTGTCCGTGTTTTAAAATAATTAAAGAAAGAATTTGAAAAAATTATTGATAATGGAAGCAGAAGATATAGTATAAAATTATAAATAAACTTTATTTTATATACCTGATGAAGTGTAATATCCTTTTTGTCGGAATAATCGAAAAAGTAATGCAATGAAGTGAAGGTCACTTTTCTCTGTAGCAAGACCGTTATTGGTAAAATCATTGTGGACTTGTGCTAATATTTCGTCAATTTCACGTTCAAAATGATAAGATATACTTAAACCGTGAGTCAATTAAATTTAATTTTCTTATGATATTATTATCATTAGAAAATAGATACATCTTCACTTTCTTTTTATGAACTTGAACTTCTTGTTTCATGATCTCGTCGATTCCCTGTAGTAAAGAAAAAATTTCAGTTTAATATTTAACTCAAAACAGTGAATAATTTGGAAATTAGAGCATGTTATCTGTCTCTATATATATCTGAATAAAACTAACTCTCAAAACCAGTTAGAATTTGTTTTTTTTTTTTAAAAAAAAACTAGTTAGAATTTATTCACTTTACACACTGCTACAGTGCTACTACACCTACACTTGTACGGGCATTATTTTGAGTCTCTTGTGTAGAAGTATCGGATATTAGTATGAAGATTCCTTGAGAGGGGGTGAATGAAGGAATGCAAATGCTTTTTTGAATTAGGAGATAAAATTGCAGCGGAATCAGGAGATAAAATTCGGTTTTGTCTCTTAACAACAAAACAGCAAACAATCTTAAAAGAGATAGAGTAGAAGAAGGACACCACGATATATACTGGTTCAATCTCTCCATTTGAGATCTACGTCCAGTCTCCACCACTCACAATGGTAGAATTTCCACTATACTTTGTTCAAGTACAAACACCAATGCTTGAGAACACACTCCACTCTCAAGACTAACAACACCTAAGCTTTACTCACTTAGGACTTTTTCTCTAACACCTAAGCTTCACTCACTTAGAAATTTCTTCACAACTAACAACCTAATTGTATCTCTCACAAGAATAAATATGGCTTTTGAATCTCTCTCACTTTGCCTTTTATGATATATATGATAAACCAAAACTAAGGCTAAGCAAGAAAACAAATAGAGAAGAATAAAACTCTAAGCACTCTTTAAAAAAGATGAGAATATGTGTTGTAGTTGCGTGCTTTAGCTGCTAGAAATCCTCCTCTATTTATAGTTGAATTTGGCTTGATGAGCACTCAAGAAAGTTGCATCTTGTCCATTGATTATTGCTTGTTCATCACTCTTGCGTTGGATCATTCTTGTTGCCCAAATTGTTTGCTACTCCAAATCTTTAACATTTCTTAATCTCCAAGACTTTGAATCTAGTTCACTTAGCTTGTTATATTCATTTGGGCTTTTGTTACTCCAAATCTTTTCTTTTTGAATATTTTTTAATCTCCAAGACTTTGAATCTAGTCCACTTAGCTTGTTATATTCATTTGGGCCTGCAACACTAAATACACACATCAAACATACTAACACATTTGGGCTATTAATCCATAACCCAACTAATATTTGTCATCATCAAATATCCAATTTGAACTCAACATAATCCATATTTTGAATTTACTTAATAATTCAAAAAGATACTAAGATAATGTATGCAATACTCACAGTTCATCATACGTATGTATATATAGCACAAATATATATATATATAAAAAAGATATACCAAGAATTCAGAATCATCAGCATATTTGAGGAAAGTATCATGCCAAATGCCAGGAGCAAAATTTGCAGAGTGTCGCGTTGAGTTGGAAGGGGCATGTTGACTCGAACTCATCACTGGAACCGAAGCTGAAAAAGACATGTGTGGTGGTGCTTTTGATATGTTAAGCAGTTAAGAATTATGAAAGGTTGCGTATATATATGAGTAGTAGCGGAAGAGCGCGCACGAAGGTGATAGAAGCCTTAGAAGAAGAGAGAATAAGATTTTTTTTTTTTTGACGGGAATGAGATGATGAATTGGTAGCTTGTGCTGGATGATCGATGAGTCACACGCACTTACAGCATCAATTCCCCATACTTATACTGACCTAGCTAAACTAGTTTACCAACAGAATGAAAAATATCTATAACTAACTATCAGAGTATGTATATAACTAACTATGACGGCTGTCACATAAATATTTAGAATCTCTTGCAATAAACTTCATCAACTACCTAACTAATAATAACTAGTAAAAATTTCTATATCACGTACCAATTAATCAATATGTATAGAAGGTGATTTACTTATTATTCTCTGTGCGTTTCTCTAATAATTAGAGTTTAATACACTTCTATTAAATAAAACTCATCATGTTTCTCTCTTTATTCTTTTAAATAAAAAATCTGAACCGTGGAATAATTGTTATTGTAAACTTGTTATAGATATTGTGAATTTAATAGAAAATTGAGAAAGTTTAAAGAGCCCATAATTTTTTAGCCAATAAGTGGCCAATAGGCTTTTTTCTTCTTTTCTCTCTCCTCTTTTACCACCTATTATTTCCCTAATTACACTCATGGGCTCCCTTTTAGTCTCCTAATATTGGTTCCGTAACATTACTCTAGAAAATTTTATCTTTTAAAAATTAATTATTTTGTATATTTATATTATGGTAACATTATTTGTACATATATTTTGGCCAACCAAGTCTTAATCAAATCATTTATTTCTATGTTAAATAGAAAATTTTTTCGGTGTCAAATAACACAAAAATAACACTAAAATAAACTTCTATTTGACATCGAAATAGTCTTTCATTTGGCATAAAATAAATAATTTGATTGAATTTAGTTGGAAAAAATAGGTGTGTATCTAGAATTATTGTTTATATTATGTTTAATAATAATAATTGTTGGTAAAAATAATTTTGAAATTTTAGAGAAAGAAAAGATAAGTTTTATATCTAAAAAATAGTAAAAAAATAATTAACATTGTATTTTTAAAATATTTTCAAATTAACTACATTTTTGAAAATTACTAAATGGATAATACCATGATCAACTTTTAATTTTCTAATGAAAATGAAAAATAACTAACTCTAAACTAAGAATTTTGTTTCTAAATTATTTTTCATAGCTTCACATTTTAATTAGAAGAATAATATCTATATTTGACATGACAACAAACTAAAACTAAGCTAATTGGCTCATTTATTTGTACTTTTAGAACAACTTTTTTTTAGAAAAAATAACAATTTATTTTTTGAATTGTTTGTTTTTTTCTTAAAAAGCAAACTAATTGTGTTTTTGGAGTATAAAGTATAGACTTGTTTCTAAAATAGAAGTGGGAGTAGTTAGAGACGGTGTGTATTAATTAGGGGTGTCAAAAATAGGAAAGGTAACAGGGATATGTGGGGGCGGGTATCTCAATCCCAGCTCCCGTCTCAGTCCCCATTTATAATATTGCTCACCGTTTTCGTTTCCTTTCCATTCCAGGTCTCTATTTAATTCTTCCTGCGGAGAATACAGATCTATGTGGATATTCATGGATATTAAACTTTAAAAAATTTTTAAAAAATAAATACAATTATAATATAATTAAATTCAATATAACAAAATTTAACATATTAAAATATACAAGTTCAATACAAACATAATCAAATTCAAATATAAATTATTCAAACAAATTTATTTGTTTTAATTATACATTATATATATATATATATATATATAATTTTAATTTGGCGAGGATTTAGCTGATCCCCATGGAACGGGTACCTCAATCCCTGCCCCGTCCCCGTTTATTTGTGGGGGCAGGTCCCTGTGGAGAATTAGCGAGTCCACATTAAACCCTCCCTCGCGGATAATTTTCGCAGATAATTGCCATTCCTAGTAAAAAAATCCCCACGCAATGCGTGCAAATCCCCGTGGATATCAACCCAAATGGGAATTCGAACGTGGGGAATTTTTTCGATGGAAATGGGGATGGAAGCAAAATTCCCTTGAGGAAGGCGTGGGGACCTCAGAGAGGATCCCCATTCTCGACACCAAATTTTTTCGAATGCCTAAAACATGCTTAATGTATTAATTTCTAGTATATATTTTTTAGTCACATTTCGCATGTCATTAGGTTATATTGCTTTATCTTTTGGATATGATGTTGAGTTTTAAATAATTTGTAATTTTAAACAAAATTTATTTGAATTATATTTCGCTAGTGTATCTTTTTACACTTTTTAAATTTTTTCATTAAAATTTCTATTGAAATTGTCAAAGAAATGAAAACAGGAAACCCGAGAAAAATGGGGAATTCACCAAAAGGAAAAGTATAAGGAGCCAATGGTTAGGGCAATCATGCTATTTGAACAAGTGAATTGATTAACCAAGTAAGCTTGCAACAATACCGCCACTCTCGTCACCAAAAGTGCGTTGACACACGCTCTTCCAAGCCTTCTTCTTCTTCTCATCTCTTATCGTCATTTTCTTCCTCCTTTGTCGTCATCGTCGCTGTCATGGCCCAAATCAACCATGACTGGCGCTCAAGGGACACGTCCCTCAATAAGCCAATCAACCAGTTTTTATTGTAAAACGGATAGAGTCTCCTCTATTTTTGGATCAGTAATATTAGATGTGCCATTATACATACCTGTACACACCATCTAGCAACACGAAAAAATGTAAACATTAGTACAGAAATATAAATTTTTCTGTGCTAATGTTTACATTTTTCTATGTTGTTAAATGATGTGTACAAGTGTGTACAATGATACACATAAATTAATTCTTTTTGGAATATTACCGAAATGAATACAAATCTCCTGTATCAATAATAATCACCATATAATACCAACCATAGCAACATATTCAATACACATATATATCCAGAATCAAACATTTCAGAATTTGTCTCATAAGCCATACATAGCCAAAACATAATAATATCCTAGCAGTTCAAGTACCAAAATAGCATAAAAGACATGAGGACCCTGCCTGTGACATATGGAGCATTTGACATAATCTAAATTGATACAAAGGTCCCATCACATACAAAATATGACCCTTGGATAGAAAAAAGGGCTCACCAAAATAAATAAAAGCTACTATAGGGTTGGTGGGATGGGACCTGGAGGTACATCTGTATCTGAAAAACATGAGAAGATGATAGGGTGAGTTTTGCAACTCAGTGAGTAAACACTATATCTATAACCCACACGAGGTAATACCAAGCTCACTTTGAAAATTTCCTTTCCTTTTTACTAATAGCAAGTTTATACAAAATAAATACATCAACATATAGATAAGTAGATAAACAATGAATTGAAACGAGATTCTCATTTCAGAAATCAAATCAAGTCCAATATTACACTTGGGCGGCTCCACCTCTAAGGATAGCCCTTTTCCTCTAGTGTGTTTGTACGGTATAACAGATCCAACGTGTGCCCTACACGTTAGGCTAGCAACGCCCCTGCTAGCTGAGGTCTGAGCCAGATGTGCATCTAGATTAATGTCATAACCGTCGTTAACTACGATTTTCTAGTTAGAGTCTCCCAAACCAATCCAAAGTAAAAATATATATAACAAATTTCTAATACTTATACATATTACTAAAGTTCATAATAATTCAAATGTATATATATTAGTATGTATACTAAAAATTAATTTTTAGGGTATGATAAAATCAATTTTTGAAAGAGAACTTGTCCACTTAATAAAATATACGAATATCGCCTCATGTGCATATTTTTTTTTATAGAACTATAAGTTTATCAAAAATAAATATTCCTTCCAATAATCAATAATTCATATAAATCAAATATTTCAAATACAAGAAATCATTAATTATAACAAATATTAAGGCGATAAGTTCAAAAACAATCATAGATATAATATCCACTCACAACTTGGTTCCAAAGAATCGGAAGCAATCCTTAGTGCGTCTCTACGCTACCAATCGATGCCCAATGACCGAGGCGAAAACCTGTCGTTAGGGGCTCTCGGTTCGAATGTTTAGTTTTATAAAGTGTCACAGAGGTGCAATCAAGTTTGAAAATACCAAGTACTGGACTCGGGTCGTTCTCCCTAGGAAGCAGAAATAGAGGTTTGTTTTCGATCGAGAAAATATCGAGGTTGGTTGCAATTGGTTGTTTTAGAGTGCAAGAAAACACAGTAAAAACAATAATGAATTAAAGAGTGTCCGGCCATGTGTTGAAATACTGATAAACCCCATTTTGATGGTTTATTTGTGCTATAAATAAGCAAATTATCAAATCAAACTCACTTAAATACCTGCAAATTGAGTGCATTCATGAATAGTTGTTCCTTAGGGCTTAGAAGGTGAATACATGCATTTTTGGCCATAATTTGCCATATATTTACTTACCTACTTAATTTCCATTCCATTCGATACCTTGATGGATTTGTTCGAGTGTTCCAGGCATGGATATGTTAGAATTGGAATGAAAGTGGCCATGGAATGCAAAAGGAGCAAGAATGAAAAGATGAGAAATGGAGATATAATCATCAGATTGGAGCAATCTTGGACTCTTTGGAAAGAGGAATTCAATACCTACAACTCTCATGTTGAACACTTCGTCAGGTTCTAAGTGATTCTATGAGAAATTCGCGTCCAAAGATCAGTGCTCATAATTCTCCTAATGCTGTCAATCCTAACTCTTGTCACTAAATTGAGCATAGCTTGAGCTACAGAGGTCCAAATGACTTGGTTTTAACGCCATTGGAAAGCTAACATGCAGAGCTTCGCAACCGTATATAATAGTCCTATATGCTTATGCACATGAACTCGATGCGTACGCACACAAGCTGGAGTGACGCGCAAGTCGCGTTTTCTCACCTGTGCGTACGCATAGGAAACATGTGTGTACGCACAGGAGCGTGGACAGCAAGCAAAATGAAGGCCAAAAAGAGAATTTCAAGCCAAGTGGAGACCTATAAATAGGAGGGATGTTACCCCATTCATCACACCCTTTCTTAGCCCCTTTTTGGGGGTTTATAAGTTTTGAATAATTTTTTAGAGTTTTTTGGGGGAACTTATGTTCTCCCATGTTCTCTCTTAGTTTAATCATTTTAGTTTTTAGGATTTCCATTTTCTTGTAGCCACACTAGCCAAACATTTTACTGTTTTTATTGTCTGTTTTTATATACTGTTACTTTGCCGAATTTCAATCTCACCTTTAATCATTTTACTACCGTTACTCTGCCTGTTTATTTTCTGCTATTTTATCATTATGTCTTGCCGTTATGCTACCTGTTTTATTTTTTCAATTATGATTTCCGTTAGTAGCGAGTAGTGACCATAGTGTCTTGGCTAGGGGTTGAAATGTGCGGATGACCTTAGCTGCCGATCCCTAACGACAACGGATGGGAGGAAAGAAGTTAGTCTTGATACCGTTAACGTTAAGCCCCTGTCAACAAGTGTGGGGACCTTACGATACAAACTCAATTTGATGCCTAAATGCATTATTAGTGAGTTCTTCCTAGTGACAGCGGGATTTACTCAAGTTCTGTTCATAAACTCAATTTGGTGCGTAATGCATCGCTGGTGAGTTCTTCTTGGTGATAGCAGGATTTACTCGAGTATTGCTTACAGACTCACCCTCCATGCTTGCATCATTGGTGAGTTTATCCTGGTGTCGCGGGGTTTACTCGAGTTCTGCCTACAGATCCCAAGTTGTTGTGTATGCCTAGGACCTTCGGATATGGATTAACTCTGCCACCCTGTGGTGGTTCGTTTCCTCTAAGTGGCAGTCCATCCAATTTGGAATCGGTAGTGATCATAGGGACGCACGGTATTTCAATCCATGGCCGGGCACTCTTTTATTCATTGGTGTTATCTTTCTTTCTTTCTTGCGCTCTGTTCTCAAACAAACCAACTGCAACCAAAACCCGATAAAAAATAAACCTCTGTTTCTGCTTCCTAGGGAGAATAGCTGTGATAACGCGAAGGAAGGGCCTCTAATGACAAGATCCATCCCGAGTCGAATCAAATACCGTGCGTCTTTATGATCACTACGGATTCTAGATTGGATGGATTGTCACTTAAAGGAAACGAACCACCACAAGATGGCGGAGTTAACCCCTATCCGAATATCCTAGGCATACGCAACAGCGGGGGACCTAGGTCTTACAACAGAACTTGAGTAAATCCCGCGTCACCAGGATAGACTCACTAATAATGTAACTGCATTGCGTTGAGTCTATATCATTAAGGTCCCTATGCTGTCGGCAGGGGCGTAGCGTTAACCGCATCGAAATTAACTCCGTTACTCCCATCTGTTGTCCTTAGGGATCGGTAGCTAAGGTCATCCGCACATTTCAACCCATAGCCGAGACACTATGGTCACAACTCGCTACAGACATAAATCATAATTGCGGAAATAAAACAGGCAGCATAACAGCAAGACATAATGATAAAATGGCATAAAATAAACGGACAAAGTAACGGCAATAAAATGGTAAAAATTGGAATTAAAACTGGCAGAGTAACAGTAAATTAAACAGACAAATAAAAAGCAGTAAATTGTTTGGCTAGTAAAAATGGACAAAAATCTAAATGGAACCCTAAAAACTAAACTAGAAGTGGTGTGTGGGCTCTCTTTGAAATGGTGAAGGCCTCCTCTATTTATAGATGCTGAAACCCTCTGGTGCGTAAGCACTAGAGCTTCTGGTGCGTATGCATTAGCTCCGTTTCCAACACTGGGCGTGCCGCCCAAGGCTATGGGTGCATATGCACAGGGTCCAGAATAAGACTTTTAGGTTTTGCTTGCGATCTTCTCGTTCTTTTTGTCCTTTTTAGCCACTTCCGCTCCGAACTTTGCATGTTAAAGCCTGAAACACTTGAACGCACACATCAAGGCATCGTGCGAAACGGGAAACGATTTAAAACACAGTAAAAATTGGCTAAAATAACAGATAATTACATTTAGATCCCTAAGGAACGATTAAACGCAAACGTGCCTATTTTGCTAGTATTTAAGTGGTGAGAGGTCGATAATTAGTCAATTTATAATATTAAATAACCCATCAAAATGGGGTTTATCACCCAACAACTCTACAACTCTAGAAATATACCAATAACAATATTTGTGAGCTAATAATGTTGCCAATTAACATAATCTTGATAAATTGATAAAAGCACCAATTTTCTAAGCCTAATAACCTTAAATTCGAATTTTTGCATATCCATTAATATAGGAATGACAAAAATTGAAGATATAACAAATTATTAATCCAAAGGATTACCTTGAAGCCTTACTAATGATTGAAACTCAAGATTGAGATGTTTTCGTCACTTCCAAGGCTTGGGTGCCGTTAATGAGGTTGAAAGGATTTTTTTTCTTCTTTGGTTTAGGTAATATATATTAGAATGAGGATAAAATGAGGTAACAAAAATGAAATGTGATGTGAGTGATTATGAGATTTTGGGATGATTGAGGAAAGGAATGAGAAGAGAGTTAGAGAGGAGATGAGTTGAGGTATTGAAAGGGAAATGAGAGACACAGAAGTGAATGGGAGAAGAGAAAGGAAAATGGGTTAAGTGGGGGCATGTGCCCCTCACGTGCTTCTTCACTCTCTCTTTTTTTTCTAGTTATTACAGTCTTTTTCTTCTTCTTTTTTTCTATTTTACATTGCTGTTGTTGTTGCTACTGCTGTTGTTGTCTTGTTCTTTAAAAAACTACACAGAAATATAAAATAATAGTGCACCGAAATAGAAAGCAATATTACACAGAAAAACCAAAAGCACAATCAAATGAAGGAAATCATGTAAAACTCAAAAATTACATCAAAATATAAACAAATAATGCACATAAATAAAATTTCTTCTTCTTCTTAGCTCATCCCCCTCCTCCTCCTCCTCCTCCTCCTTCTTTCCTTCATTCCTTTCTTCTTCCATGTCTGTGTCTATATCTTTTTCTTCTTCTTCTTCTTCTTCTTCTTCTTCTTTTTCTTTATGTAAAGCTAAAAAACTCACAAAAATAGAAAACAATAATGCACAAAAAATATAAAATAATAATGCATTGAAATAGAAAGCAATAATACACATAGATAAAATCATCTTCTTCTTCATTTATTCCTTCATTCCTTATTCTATGTCTACATCTGCATCTTTTTCTTTTTCTTTCCTTCCTTCCTTCTTCCATGTCTGTATCATCTTCTTCTTCTTTCCTTACTTCCTTACATGTCTGCATATGGATCATCATCTTCTTCTATCCTTCCTTCCTTCCTTCCTCTCTTTTTCATGTTTGAATCTGCATCTATATCTGCATCTTCTTCTTTTTCTTTCCTTCCTTCCTTCCTTTATGCATCATCATCATCAGCATCATCATCATCATCTTCTTCTTCTTCTTCTTCTTCTTCTTCTTCTTCTTCTTAGCACAATGTAAAATATAAAAATGAAAACGACGATCAAATCTAACATCATGGCAGATTACAAAAACGAACTTAACTCACGTAAACAACACAAATCACGATGATCAAATACGAACTTAACTCACGTAAACAACACAAATCACGACGCAAAAAACGATGAAACAGAAGAAGGAGATGGTAGATAATCAAGAAGAACACGAATCACGACGATGAAATTAAGAACGTTTCAGAAGAAGGCGAAGAACAAAGCTAAAATAAGAAAAATTAATGAAAACTGAAAACTGAAATTGGCGCCTCAAAACGAATAAGAACGTTATAATAAAAGAAAGAGAATTGCAAATAATTGATTTACAAATATGCACGCACTTGAAAAAAAATATTATAAAAATATTCTCTTATTACTTATCTTATTATTAGAGAATTGCAGATAAATTTAAATGAATCTCATTCCCTCAAACACTAAGATAAGGAAAAAAAAATTTCTTATCTCATTGGCTCTGCCAACCGAAATACTACGTGTCCTCAAATGTTAGGAGGCGGAACAAACTTTGCACAGCGTCGCTTTGAGTTAGATAACGGGGGCATATGGATTCAAAGTCAATACACTGGAACGGAGGGTGAGAAAGACATGGTGGTGCTTTAATTATCATATGTATGGTAGTGGACAATGAACCATGTTAAGGAGAAATAAGAAATAATTACTATATAGAAAAAAAATGTTTGAGTAGAAAATTATTTTATTTTGAACGTCTTATATATTTACTATTTGAATAATTGCATAATATCAAGTATGGTAATTGAGTTAACATTTAAATTGATTCCTGCAATTATATTTTGTTTGAGTTAAAAGTTAATATTGAATATTTGATGATAACAAACATTAATTGGGTTATGAATTAATAGCCCAAACGTGTTAGTGTGTTTGATATGTGTGTTTAGTGTTGCAGGCCCAAATAAATATAGCAAATAATATTGATTAGATTCAAAGTCTTAGAGATGAAGTAACGTTCATAAAAGAAAGATTTGGAGTAGCACAATCTTGGACAACAAGTATATCACGCTATTTGTGATTGATCAAAAGAGAAAAGATTTTCTATTAAAACGGTCATAATGAGTAAAGATTTGGAGTAGCACAATCTTGGACAACAAGTATATCACACTATTTGTGATTGATCAAAAGAGAAAATATTTTCTATTCAAACAGTCATAATGAGTTAAAGAAGGAAATATTTGTTGCTGAATTTCTTGGTGTGCACAAAAAGAAGAGCAACGGCTACTATTTTGGAGTGCTCATCAAACTATAAATAGAAGATGATTTCCATGAGCATCGACCAAGCAAGAGAGCTACAAGTTCATACATACTCATTTTGAGTTATTCATATTATTCCTTTATTCTTTCTTTATCTAGAATTATGATTATTTGAAATACAAAAGGCAAAGAGAGAAAAGATACAAAAGCAAATTTTATATTTGAGAGTTTGCAACTAGGTTCTTAGTTGTGAGAAAATTCCTAAGTGAGTGAAGTTTAGGTGTAAGAGAAAAAGTCCTAAGTGAGTGAAGCTTAGGTGTTCTAGTTTGAGAGTGAGTGATCTTTTGAATTAGTGTTTGTAATCATATGATTATAGTGGAAATTCTACCATTGTGAGTGGTGGAAACTGGGCGTAGGTTTCAAGTGGGAAAACCGAACCAGTATATATCGTGGTGTTCTTCTTCTATTCTCTATCTTTTAAGTTTGATTGCTGTTTTGTCGTTAAGAGACAAAACCGAGTTTTATCTCCTGATTCCGCTGCAGTTTTATTTCATAATTCAAAAATTGTTTTGCATTCCTTGATTCACTCCTCTCAAAAAATCTTCATATTCACATCTTAATTTGATTCTCAAAAGTTTCCTGAATCACGATAGCCCTTATTTTCGTCATAAAATTGTTTCCTTGGCTTTCATCACAAAATTGTTAATGGAGAGTGTGTCAGACTAATCTCTCTAATAGGTATTTGAAATGCAATTAATTGTTAATGGAGTGAGTCAGACAAAATTATTTTTATGAAGCTTTTTAAATCCTAATTCTAATTTCACCAAAGGATTTTTATATAAAAAAGGGTTTATAAATTTTTCTTTAATATACTCTTTTCAATTTTAAAATATTTTTTAATAAAAATAAAGATAAAAATGCCATTAAAAAGGGCCAACTAAATGGAGGAGGGGAGCCTACGAGGAAGAGACGGACAAATAACATTTTTCCCGTTTATGGAAACTATGTTTCAGGAATTATGGAGTTGATGCTTAATGTAATTGTGGTTTTTTCTTTTACAATATTTTTCAACTTAAAAGAACAACAATTAATTCATCATGCATATCTAAACCTTATTTAAAGTTAGATTACCACAAATTTTTGAAACTCAATACTAAAACAATCCTGAGATTGGAAACTTAGACTGGACTAAATTTTTTATTGTGTTTGGTTTAAAATTTATTAAGAAATAAAGACTGAAAGATAGAGATTAAATTAAGTTAACGGAGAAATAACAAAAGTTAATAATGTAAACTTGAATGTTAAATGAATGTATTTGAGTAAAAAAAAAGTTTTTAAAGTTTCAATTTTTTCCAGTCCTCCAATTCTTATTATCCGGAGGTACTAAAAATATTAAAATTCTAAAAATTGAGATTAAAATTTTAATTAAATCTTTTTCAACCAAATACAATACTGAGTCTCAATACCCCATCACAGTTTCAATCTCTAAAAACAAATGCTAGCTAACTGAATGAGCAAGATGCCTATATATCCCACCAACCTAACTAGGTTAGGTAATTGTGGGTATGATTAGCAAATACAAGCCGCACTACTTTATTAGGAAGAATTTAAGATGACAGAAAAGGAGTGAACCTAGAATTGTTGTAGTACCCGACAGAAGAGGGATCAAACTTCTTTTTTAATTACAAGAGGTCCTCCTAATTTTGTTGACCCTACAAGAACTTAATTTTTGAATAGGCATGTTTAGAAAAATCACTTTAATTAATTAATTATTTAAAAATTTTAAATAAATTTAAAATAATCAATTTTTATAATTGGTTAATAAATTGTGTCCACTTTATAAAAGTGGCAAATCGAATTAATAAAAACCGATTTTAAAAATGGTACAAAACTAGATTTTAGATAATTAATTTTAAAAATAATTCAATTTTTCATTTATAAACCGATTTTTTAGCAAAAATAACTTAATTTTAAAAAATAACCGGTTTTTTAAAAGTAACCAATTTTTTATTTTTAAAAATTGGTTATTACATAAAAAATCGGTTATTATTTTCAAAACCAGTTAAAAATCGATTTATTAATTTAGTGATTAGTTAATAACTGGTTCTATGATTTAAAATTAATTTGGTTTACTAATGTAAATCTAATTTTTGATTAACTAAAATATGGTTATAGTTAATTGCTAACCTTAACTATTAACACCCCTATTTTTGAAATATGATACATAATGACAATCCAAAGTTACCAAATTTATCATAACAATGACAGTAATACTAAATATATAATTATTTTATACAATTAAGTCCAACAAAAAATATTCAACTTCAGCTCAATCTCACAAAAAACACGTAAAAACATGCGCTACTCTTTGCTCTGCATTCTTCTTCTATGCAGCGTCATCATACTTTAAGTTGAATCTCATTCAGTCAAGTGACATACTTTAATTTGGTGATTCTTTGTTCTTTTGAGCTAACCCTACTGCTAAATTGGAAACATTTGCAGGGAGCCAACCAAATCATGAAACATGAAGTACTAATGCACAAAGAGAAAGTGAAGCTTTATCTGTTTTCGAATGACAACAGCATCTCACAAAAATTAAGTTTGATCGACTCAACTCAACGTTTGGGTATATCTTATTATTTTGAAAGTGAAATCAATAAAATATTAACACAAATCTATAATGATTTTATCAACAACAACCTTGTAACAGAGGAAATGACCTTTATTTTCTTGCATTACTTTTTTGTTTGTTCAGACAAAAAGAATATTATATTTCATCAGATATGCATCTTCGTTATATATATATATATATATATATATATATATATATATTAATAAAAAATTCATACAAATAATTAACTGTGGATACACACTAATTAGTATATATGTAAATTGAATAGATGTTTTCATCAAATTCAAGAATAGAAATGGAGAATTCCATGAAATAATTGTTCAAGATGTTTGATAACTTCTAAATAAAAGTTATTTTTACTTACAATTTTATTAAATAATTATTTTAACTTTGAATAAATTTCCATAAAATAAAAATAAATAAATAGTGATCATCATAATCACTACTTCTTTAATCTTATAAAAATAAAAACATGAAATTAAATTATTACAATATTTAACCCATTTTACACAGACAACCAATAAAAATAAAATAATTTGTCATATCATAATTATCTTAAAATATTAATTTTTATAAAATAAAAAATAAAAGACTAACTCTTCGTCTTTCTTGATTTTTTCCACCGCGCTTTAACGAGCTTTTAACTCCCTTCTTCCATATGCATTATTTTTGCATTTCACTTCTTCTATAGTTTAAGGTAATTTTTTCCGGTTTAACAATAATTTTTCTCTTTTTCAAATGTCTATTACATGCTTATTTTGTTAGTATTTAAGCATGTCGAAAAAATAAACGAGTTGTGATAGTGAGACCTAAAACTTAAGCTTAATTATAAGCCTAATACCTAAAAAGGTTAATAATATAATTATAAATGTTATTTTTAAAAAATATTAAAAATGTAAAAAATATAAAAGTTTCTCTAAGTAGAATTATGTTTATAATTAGGTTTAAGTTTTAGGCATTCCAATCATTTTTCAAAACGAAATCTGGGTTCTTTGTGTTTGATACTATTGTTGTGAAAATAATCTATTATCTTCTAAATTTTAGTCATAACTTGAGAAATTGCTTTATATTTATTTTTAATTGGGTTAATATTTACTTATTTTTTTTTAGTACATATGTATTCTCTGATGAAAAAATTATTGTTAAATATATGATGAAATTTTAAACCTAAAAAATGAGGATCCCTTTTTTAATTAATGTTTGAGGGTCTTTATTAAGACTCTTTTATTTATTTGATGGAGCTTTTCATCATGCATGTAATTCAATTAAACTAATATTTTATAATGAAATTTTACTATTATCTTGAAAAAAAAGGGTAAAGTATATTTTTTTTCCTGAAATTTGCAAAAAGTTTTAATTTTATCCTCAAGTTTTAATTTAATTCAGTTTTACACTTGAAATTGAAGGGAGGAATGGTGTAGGTTGAGGCAGAGCCATCTACGGAATTGAAGATCCTGAGCGTCAATATTTTGAATACTTGTGTTTTTCTTTTCTCTGGTTTGTGAGTACTTAGGTAGTTAGGATTTAAGAGAAGAGTCAAGAGTAGATGAATGTATTAACAGTTAGCTATGCGTAGTAACTGCTCCTTTTTAGGTTGGGCTGGCTTTGCTGGCCTTCCCTTGACCAAAAAAAAATCTGTCTTACAACTGTGTGAAGAACATGGGGATTCAGGATTTCTGAAAGGCACTCAACAAGAGGAGCTTCCTGCAGCGTGGCGACATCCTACTCCAACAGCGCAGCGATATCCCATTCCAACAAAGACG
This sequence comes from Stylosanthes scabra, assembly GCA_036250425.1. Classification (NCBI taxonomy): domain Eukaryota; kingdom Viridiplantae; phylum Streptophyta; class Magnoliopsida; order Fabales; family Fabaceae; genus Stylosanthes; species Stylosanthes scabra. The sequence continues at coordinate 109,743 of JASCZI010090660.1, forward strand.
AGGACGCGACGCCGATGACTTGTGGTTGCGATAGTGATGTTGAATACATGGTTATTGCTTTCTTGTTCTTCTTTTCTAGACAACTCAGAATACAAGATGAAGACTGAGAAATTAGGGGAAAAGGGGATTTAGGGTTTTAGCATTTTGTATTTTTGGGGTCATAATTTATAAATTATTTTCAATATTATTATACATGCTAGAAATGTAAATGAAAAGAAAAACAATTTCCAACTTAGCTAACATAACCTATGTCACTAACGTTAACGTTGTAATTTTAACGGAGAATCACTATAAGGATAAAATTGATGCATTTCGAAAATTTAAGGAGCAAAATTGAATCAAATTAAAACCTGGGGATAAAATTAAAACTTTTAGCAAACTTAAGGGACAAAAATTATACTTTACCCAAAGAAAAAATAATGTTAAGATAAAAAAATTTGTCAGGAAAATAAATGTGTAATTGTGGAAAAAATTCAATACATTTAAAAGAGTTAATCAAAATAGACAAGCAAATCAAAAACTAAATACTACATAAATAAAATTAAGAGTAGCAATCATGTTGAATTGTTGATAACATATTGAGGAACATGAGGACACCAAAAATAAAATATTGAAGAACATGGCAATGACTAGATAAGAGCTCCAATTGAGTTTGGATCTTGATTATTTATAATATTGCACTTAAAAAGCACAATAGATTATATCAAAATTTATATATTTTAAATAAATAATAATCTTCTGTGATAAGTGAAGAGGATAGAAAATAACGTGAAATGCAAAAGAATACTGATGAAAGAGTTATGAGCGAAGAGAAAGAGGGGTAGAGAAGAAGACGCAAATGGAAGAAGGGAACTAAAAGCTCATTAAAGTGTAGTTGAGAAAATAAAAAAGATGGAGAGTCAGTCTTCAATTTTTTATTTTATAAAAATTAATATTTTAAGATAATTATGACATGGCAAGTTACTTTACATTGACAGTCCATTAGAATAATTTTCTTTGATATCTCCTATTTTAATCAAATTAATTACAACAATAATGTGTAGATATGAAGGCTTTGCAAAAAGCAATATTAATTTGCCATTTCAATACTAAAAAGTATTGAAGATGATTTGTACTTCATGAACTTTAGCAAGTGCCAACCTGATTCTCTATCTTCATGAATAATTTCATCATCTTGTCACACTTTTCAACTTAAAGGGGAAGCTTTCTTTAACTGCCAAAATAATAAAGAAAAATTTAAAAGCATGGAGCATCATTATTGGAATCATTTCTTATATTGAAAAACAAGTATAAAGGGAGGAGGATGGACAACAACAAAAGGGGCAGAAAATACTTACAAATATACACATTTTGAATGTACACACAGAGGAGGGATCTGAAGAATAAGGATTGGGCAATGGGAGCACATTGATGCAACAACAATTGTGTAAATTAAAGCTTCAATTATGTATTTTTTTATTCCCAATCTCAATTTTAATTTCAACCATGCTAGGTAACCAATAAAAATTCAGCCAACATCAGCCAACAACTCAAATTGGATGTTCTATTTCTTTATGTTTCAGATGTTTTGTTTTTAAGTTTGAATGTTCTGTTTCTAAAAAAATATAAAGTTGCCTGATGTTGCTTTATGTTTCGGATGTTCTATAGCTTCCATTGTGGATGTTATATAAACAATAGTTTCGGATGTTCTATTTTTTGTTGGCTGATTTGTTGGTTAGAAAATTATTAATTACCTATACTTTTCCTTTTAATTTTCATGATTTTGTTTTATTTCATTATGAACTAATTTGATTGGCTAGGACGTTGATGTGGCTCTTTATGTGAATTAGTATGTTATGGATTGATGTTATTCAATAATCTATGTTATGAATCATAGGTGTGGCTTTTTTATTAGAATACCTCTGTTTTCGAAACTTATTACGAGAATGTCCTTGTTTTGAAACTATTTACGAACCTGCCCTCGTTTTGCCTACGTGGCGACACGGTGGCAGCTTCTTTTTTTTCAGCTGCTAACTAGGAGGCGCGGATGGGGAAGGCGCTTCCAACGTGGAGGCGCCTCCCGCGGATGGAGATGGCGCCTCCAACGTGGAGGCGCATGTGCAGAAGGCGCCTCCTACGTGGCATGCTCTGACCGCGTAGGCGCCTCTGACACGTGGCACACACAAATTTTTTTTTGAAAGTGTGTATTTAATTTACAAAAATGTACTTGATTAACAATTTAATATATCCCGAAATATTAACTCATGTGTTTAACAGAAAACACATAACCTGTTCAACAGAAAACATATAACATGTTCAACTGAAAACAAATAACCGTATCGACTGAAAAGAAAACAAACTACGGTGCTCAGCACAAATCTAATCAGATATTTAAGTCTAAAGTAATTTTACCCAGAAACGTAACAGAATGTAAAAAAAAAATGAAACTCAAGAGGGTGGTGGGGGCGGTGGAAACTGATAGGGGGTATGGGCATGAAAATGGAAAAGGAGGTGGAAATGGTGGGACGGTGGTCCTGCTTGATGAACTGCCAGCTGCTCCGATATGAGGTGGTGGTATCGGATAGACTAAGTACCCTAGATACGAAAATGGATGCTGTGGGAAATGCTGCTGGATACGAAAAATTTGTGTGTGCCACGTGTCAGAGGCGCCTACGCGGTCAGAGTCTGCCACGTAGGAGGCGCCTTCTGCACATGCGCCTCCACGTTGGAGGCGCCTCCCTTGTTGGCGCCTCCACGTTGGAAGCGCCATCTCCATCCGCGCCTTCTAGTCAGCAGCTGAAAAAAAAAGAAGCTGCCACCATGTCGCCACGTAGGCAAAACGAGGACAGGTTCATAAATAGTTTCAAAACAAGGGCATTCTCGTAATAAGTTTCGAAAACAGGGGTATTCTAATAAAAAAGCCCATAGGTGTTTATAATTGATTTTAGTGCTTTTGAATGATTGGCCAACATTTAAATGATTTTTAGTTTACAATGACTTGAGAAAGAATTTGTAAATAAAGCTAGTTGTTATAAACACAAAAAATTGAGCGAAAACTAGAGATAGACAAATACGATTTTTTTATTAGATTCAAAGAACAAAATCCTTTTCTTATGTAAATTGGAACTAAGAAATTAGTACAAATACATAATTAAAGAGTGTTTTATGATTTTGAGAAAAAACTTTAAACTAGCTCAGAGAAATGGTCATTATGAGTTCTAGTTATGAAAATTGAATAACTAAATCCTAAAACATTCAATTCCATAATATAGTAAATCATATATCCTAGCATTTGTGTTTTACTTATACAAATTTATTCTGTTATAAATTCTGTTTTTATTATTAATTATCATTTCATTATTCATAAACTCACAATCACTTTTATATCATCCAAATAGTAGTCGAAAAAATAATCTCAGTACTTAAAAATTCATCGTGAGAACGATACTCTACTTATCATTTTTATTATTTGAAACAGCTAATTTATTTGCTATTTAGTGTTATACTTAAAAGCATGTAAATGTTTAAGAAATGTGGAGTTTGTATGAAGCTGGACAATTAAGGATTCATGAAGAAGAAATATTAAAGAAAGTACATGGATTCACATACAATAAATTAAAATTCATTACCAACCAATTGAGTCCATCTCTTGCTGACCAAATCAATGAAACCTTAGTACAATCTCTTCAAAAGGCAATTCCAAAAATGAGAGCAAGATCATACATGTTTTTCTACAAAGAAAATTTTTTACATGACAAAGTTCTTCTAAATTTTGCAAAACTAGATTTCAACATGCTGCAGAAAGGGTATCAAAAAGAAGTTGGTGTTGCCCTTAGGTGATTACTACAAATCTATCCAAATACTCCTTATTAATATAAAGAGAAAATGATATGTTCTTCCTCTAGCAGTCTAGCTATAAGATAATTAAATGACATTTTATCAAACAAATAAAGTAATAATAAGTAATTACAAACTATAACTTATTTTTGTATTACAGGTGGTGGAGAAGGTTAGAGTCTTCAAGAAAAGTCCCTTATGCAAGAGAAAGAATAGCTGAGTTATACTTTTGGCCATTTGTTATGACCTGTGATCCTCAATATAGTACTTCTAGAGAGGTAATGACCGAAGTGAATCAATGGATAACTATAGTGGATAATACTTATGATGCCTATGGAACAATTGAAGAACTTGAACTCCTCACATTAGTAATCCAAATGTTTGATTTATATTTTGATCATTATCATAGATGGGATATTAGATTAACAACAAAATAATTCTATATCAACAAGTGGTTTTGACTAACTAAGTCCAACTAAGTCATTTATTTTTATGCTAAATAAAAGACTATTTCTATGTCAAATAAAACTTTATTTAGATACAATTTTTTATACTATTTGACACCGAAATAATATTTTATTTAGCATAGAAATAAATAACTTGATTGACCAAAATCACTTGTTCAAATAGCATTACCCGTTCACCTAATAACTAGACGAACTGCGATTTCCTTATAAATAGCAACCCGCCCAACTTCAGTCGCTCACAAAAATTTTCACATAACCTTTTCTTTTCTTACATCTTCATCTTTTCTCTCTTTTTATTCCTTTCAATTTTTTTTTTCTGTTGATGTATTTTACTAATATGTAGTTATATTTTTTAGCAATTAAAATGTTTGAACCTCCATTATTATCAATTCATTATCATGAGAAAATAAAAGGAGAAGGGAGAAAGACACTAACCTGAACAAAAGGAGAGGGAGAATTGAGGTTTGGATCGCTGAAAATGACAAGGAGGGGGGAGGGATATTTATACTTGGGTGAACAAGCTACAGTTCGCCGAGATATTGGGCGAACTGTAACCATGGCACCGGTTTAGGCAAACTGCGACCAATTCCAACAAAAAATGGATTCCGGGATTTAATGGCGTTTTAATTTTTTTTTTCTGGAAATAAAGATTTTTTATTTTATTTGTGAAATTTTAGCGTCTTGTTTTTTATATGGATCTTATACAAAATTCAAATTGAGAGAAATGTCATTTTTTTTAACTATAAAAAATTAAAGTTGATAAATTATTTTGCAAACACTAAATAATAATGTTTTCAGTCACATTAACTTTTGAAGTTCACTTTAAAGATCTTGTTAATATCAGTTTCTTTTAATAATTAATTTTAATTACGCATTTGTTGTTAATTCTAATTATTAAAAAAATCTAGCATGTATTCTTGAATATATAGTATTAGTTTTCCATCTCAGTGGTTTATGTAAAAATTTTAATTTTGTTAGTTGATCTACATCACAATGGAAAATTATTGTTCACATCTTCTTTCTCTTCCATTTTTTCAGCCATGATGGCGAGCCATCCTCTCCTCCTCCTCTATCATCATCTTCTTCTTCTTCTTCTTCTTTTCCCATCAACGGCTCTCCTTCCCTGTCACTCTCAATGAGCCACCACTCTTAACCATAATCTCGATTTCTGACATGTTCTGTTTCCTTGAATTCCTTCAAAGACAACATCACAAAATTTTTTTAAAATTTTTTATTTTCCTTCAAATTTCAATGATAAAATTCTTTCCTAAAAGTTTTATATTTAAAATTCAAAAAATTTTATGATAAAATCCCTTTTAAATTTGAAACGAAAAAATCTTATTTTTATCCCAAAAACAATCTTATTTTTTTTAAAATCCAATTTTTCAAAATTTAGGTTTAAAATTCAATAATCGTTAATGGTAAAAAAATAATTCTATTTTTATATCTTCATTAATTTAAATCTAATTATTTAAATTCATATTTGAAATTTAAAAATTTTCCATAGTAAAATTTCCTTCCAATTTTTATATTGAAATTTAAAATTTTCTCCCAAAATTTAATAGTAAAATTCCCTCCAATTTTTATCCATTTAAATTCTTTCTTTTGTTTTTTCTAGAGTTAAAATTTGGAATTTGAAGTTACTCCTCACATGCAATTGATATTTACAATTATGTTCTATTACTTTTTATGCCTTTTAAAATTTGAAATTTAGTCTAAAAAATAATTTACATTTATACTCATAATAATTATGTACTATTACTTTTATGCTTTTTTAAATTTGAAATCTCTTCTCTAAAGCAATTTATATTTATACCCATAATAATTATATACTATTACTTTTTATGCCATTTGTTTTCATATGTCAAAGTAAAAATTGGATACTTGTCAACCAATTAAATTAAGACACGTGTCAAACGACCATCTTACTACTATTCAATCTTTATACAGTTGAGGATTAGTAATAACTCCGTCGCACTTCATGCAGGAAAATTGGTTTAGAGTTTAAATTATTCAATATTTTTTTTAACAAATCCTGATAATAATAACATATCCCTAATAAGAAAACCTAAATTTAACAAAAAAAAAATTTCAAATTTCACATTTGGATTTTATAATTTATAATTTATAATTTATAATAGTAAAATTTTAGATTTTATCTTCATTATTACAAATACTGATAAAAAATTTTATCTACACTATTGAAAAACAAATTATTCAAATTTGAGATTTAAAATTTAAATATTTTCAATGATTAAATTCTGGTAAAATTTTCTTTCAAATTTTTATTTGGGTTTTCGAAAATCTAATTATTCAACGATAAAATTCTCTTAAAAAATTTTATGTTCAAGATACAAATTATAAAGTAAATTTTTTTAATCTAAAATTCAATAAGTCAAATTTTAGATTTATCTTTAGTAAATTTCAAATGTGAAATTCCCTTTCAAATTTTATCATTTTTTTTTTACAAATTCAATGTGTTACTTGTCATGCATAAAAGTTAGGCACTTGTCGCGTAATAGTGCACCTACACGTCTTCATCGACGTTGTTTTTGACCGGAAGACCAAGAGCAAATTAACAAAAGAAACATCTTGTTCCCCAGGCGGGTCGAGATACCTGTGACTCGATTGGTGGAATAGTATCTCTCTCCAAGAAAGCATATTTTTTTTTACCGCCGCACAAAGAAAATATTTTGTTCCGAATGAACAAGATATTGAGGAAAAGGAAGTATCACTTGTCAATATATAGAAGAGAAAGATTAGGAAACTTATAAATTTAGAAGCCAATGGAGCTAATGGAACCTGAATCAGAATCATCCACCCTCCTCCTACCATCAACCACCACAAAAGCTCCAGCAAATGACGATTACCACCTAGCATACATCATCTATTTCTCCCTCAAATTTGGTTATTTTTTTATGGAACACATTCATCACATCTGTTTACTGCTTCTCCTACCTCTACCCTGATGCCAGCGACCTGCGCCACCACTGTCGCACTGCCACCGCTGCCGTCGTACCACCACCGCTTCTTCCTCTCTCGTCCGTGCCGCTGTCCCCGCCGCTTGTTCTTCTTCTTCTTACGAAGGCCGCCACCGCTTGTTCTTCTTCTTCTTCCTGCGGTGTTGTTTGTTGTTGGTGTTGTTGTTGTTGTTGTTGTTGTGTTGCGATTGTGATGGTGATGGCGGCGGTGGTGCTGCGGTTTAGGGGTGCACAAGACCCGGATCAACCCGCAACCCGACCCAGGCCTGATATAAATTTTGCCGGGTTGGATTTGATATTTTTTGCCTGTTGTTATTTTTAGGGCGGGTCCGGCTCTTGTTTCAGATCATCCAATCCGACCCCGAAGCCATTTTTAAAATAAAATATATTTTAAAGTGAAATTAATAATAAAATATTACATTTTTGTACTTTAATTAATATTTTGTATATTATAAAATACTCATTTTTCCTTTAGAATAATTTATTTTCCTATAAACATAATATAATATTTGTTAAATTTAATGTTTAAAAATAAAAAATTATTACTTTATTATATAAAATTTACAAAATTGTATATATTAATTTATATCGGGTCTATTAGGGTCGGATTCGGGTCTCGTCAAACTCGACCCGGTGCTCTATTCAAATTAAAAGGTTAGACCCGGTGTACTATTAGGGGCAGTTCAGGTCTCGTCAAACCCGGCCCATGTGCATCCCTACTGCGGTTGGTGATAGTGGTGGTGTTGAGGTGGTGGTGTCTGTTGTTGTTGTTATGGTGGTGGTAGTGGTGATGGTGGTGATGTTGGTGGTTACGAATGATAATTGTATCATGTTTTGAATGATAAGTTGAATCTGTTTCGAATAATATTCGTGTTGGTGAAGGTTTAGAGTTTAGGGGTACGAATGATAACTGTATTCTGTTTCGGATGATAACTTGTATCCGTTTCAGATGATAATTTTTTTTAGTTTCCGATGATAAATTTGGTCAGTCTTAAATGATAACTTCTGATTGAATTTATTGGTTCCCTAATAGCTCCCTAACGGTGGTTTCGTAGAATAGATCTATATATAAACACAACATCATGCATAAAAATTAGACACTTGTCAATAAAAAGATACCATTTGTCAATATATAAAAACACCACACGTCAAACAATTAAACATTTAATAATAATAATAATAATAATGAGAAAGTACAGGTAAATAATTTTTTCCTAACCAATAAATTACCCAATAAAAAATAGAATATTTGTAACTAGTATTTATAAGATATCGAAAACATCTAAAATCTAAAGCAATCAATAATAATAATAAAAAAATCCAAAATCTAAAGAACATTTGAAACCTAAGAACATTTAATTTAAGTTGTTGGCTGATATTGACCGAATTTTTATTGGTTATTTATTATTATTATAATAATAATAATAATAATAATAATAATAATGGGGATGGGGGATTAATTTATTAAGTATAGTTTTTTTTTTTTAAGGAAAGGTACGTTGTATTTATTCCAATAGAATAAGGAATGTCCAAGAAAGAACAACAGTACATCAAATTGGGGGATTCCGATAAGCTGACAGCTTACAAAAACAATAACATCTCAAAAGCAATTTCAAGAACTTAGAAGGAAATAAAAGGAAGTTAGGTTATGTTAGCTTAATTTGGTACTTTGCCAGCATATTTAGAACTCCTTCTCAATCTCTCATTGTTTAAACTCTTTTCCAACAATTAATATTCCCTTTATGCAAGTACAAAAAATGTCTATATATGCAGATCTAAAATAAGGATATATGTCAAATGTTGTGATTGTTTCTTATTTATAGAAAAACAGCGTTATTGAGTCAAATGTGTATATATGCAGATTTTTTATTATCTAACCTGATCACTGACTAATCCGGTTACTAGTAGTTAAGCTTGTAAGGAAAAAGTTTTAGTAAGTTAGTTACAGATTACTTGTGTATCAAGTTGCCAGTTAAACTTATTTAGTTAGTTACTGTTTTGTATATATAGTTGTAATGTAACTATGGTTTAGTTAGGATTCATCACTATTATTCAGAAAATGAGAAGTAGCTTGGTTCTTCTCCCAAATTCTCTCTCTGCATTCGGTTTCTTTTCTTCTCTGCATTTACTTCTTCTGAGTTCTACTAGTTTCCTTTCTCACTTGCTCATTCAATAGAGTTTTGATGAGAGCTTCAATGTCTTCTTACACGAGATTTTACATGGTGCGGTGAGCGTGGAGAAGATGTTGTAAGTGTTCCGATCGACGAGCGTAGTGAGAAAGAGATCTGGATCTGGCTTCTTCGGATCCATTGATAGTTGCTTTGCAACGTTGATTTACTGCTACATTCTCATTCTTGCGATTCAATTTCTGCTTTCAATTTTTTTTTTTTTTTTTGCTTTCGAGCATGGCAAATGTGAATCCAGTGATGAATCGGTCATCCTCTTCGGATAATTCTTCGATTAGTTCCATGGATATACAACAGTTAGCAAATCTGTTGAATCAATTGACTACTCTTCAGACACAAATGGCAAAATCCAATTCGAGTCCTGTAACGGATCCTGCAAGTCCCTATTACGTTCATCCAAGTGAAAATCCAGGTACATCTATTGTTTCAGTGACTCTTACTGCTCAGAATTATCACAATTGGAGTAACAAGATGCTAATGGCACTCAAAGGAAAGAATAAACTGAAATTCATTGATGGCACAATTAAGAAGCCTAGTAAGGATGATCCACTGTTTGAGGCTTGGGAAAGGTGTAACACCTTTGTAGTTTCTTGGATAAATTTGTCCCTGAGTCCTGAAATTTCTGAGTGTGATATGGAATAACATTGCTTCTGATTTGTGGTTAGACCTTAAGCATAGATATTGTCAAGGTGACAGGTTTAAAGTTGCAGAATTAGAGGAGGAAATGTACAATCTCAAACAAGGAGATCTGAATGTAACAAGTTATTTTGCAAAACTCAAGGCAATTTGGGAACAATTATCTGATTTTAGGCCTATTCCTAAATGTGTTTCTTGCAATGAGGAATGCAGTTGTGGATTGATAACAATGAGGCAATACAGGGATGAAGCACATGCTGTTAGGTTGTTGAGAGGACTTAATGAGCAATATGCAAATGTGAGATCACAGATCATGCTTATGAATCCTATACCTGATGTCAACACAATCTTTTCTCTACTCACTCAACAAGAAAGACAATTCGGTGTTCTAGACTTGCCAGACACCAAGACCTTACTACAGACTACTCAGTCAAGTTCCTTTGATAATTCTGGTAGAGGAAAAGGGAAAAATGGTGGCAGAACTGGTAATGGTGGTAGAGGTCTGGGTAGAGGAAAGGTGCAATGCATTTACTGTGGCAAAATCGGACATACTATTGACACATGCTATAAGAAGCATGGATATCCCCCTCACTTGAGGCAGGGTCAGGGACAAGCAAATGTGAATCGCATAGCTGCTGGGAATTCTGATGATTGCAGCAACACTACTGTTGATGTCCAACAGGAGGAAGTGACTGATAAAACAAGCATTGAGTTAACAAATAGCCAAAGGCAAGTTTTGTTGAATCTCCTCAAGGCACATGATGACCAGCATCCTCATCATAGTTCTGCAGCTGTCAATACAAAGTTTGGTCAAAACCACATATATTATGATTGGTTAGTAGACTTGTGTGACAGTGATGGTCAATTCCTCCATGGAGCACATACTACGTTTCAAGGAGACTATATGTCCTTGTGGAAAAGTGGTGCTGCGCTGTGTAGCAAGTGAATTCTTGTTATATATCTCTTTTAAATCTATATCTAGTCTCTTGTTATTAATGTCTACACCAAATTAAAGAAAATGTTATCCCTTTGTTCATATTTGGTACCCGTTCTACTGCTGCTGGGGTTCTTCTTAAGTGTTTTCAATATTACTTATGACATCCGGAGTTTGATTACCAACGCAGATAAAAGAACGTGTTCATGTGGGTTGTGTGGGAGGCATGAAATAAGGCACCCTTTGAGGCTGAATAATACTAGTCCAACACCAACCAACTGTGGTGACCACAGGTACACCCTCTCTTGTGAGAATGATAATCAACTCTTTCTCTATCTCAACTCAATCAAGTTTGAAGTGCAGTCGATTAACTACAACAACAACACTATCCGACTAGTAGATGCCAATGTTGCCCTCCATAGGCACCATCACTCTTTTTCCCTTCCTTATTCTTTGACCTCCTCCAATTTCAGCAGAGTGGATCATGAACCATTTCAATATAGCTTGCATACAGGGCAAACTTATGATGTTATTAGATTGACAAAGCAGATGTTATATTTGAGGTGCCCACCATATGGAGTAGAATCTTCTGCTGCTGCAACCTGCATCAATGGCTCTTATGTTCCTGGGAGTACACTCTATGTCAGTGATATTGACAAAACTCTCCAGGAATTGGCAGTGGGAGACTCGTGTGAAATAGAGCGGATGTATCTGACTTCATGGCCTACTGAAATCAAACACAGCAACATTTCATGCACAGCCATCCATCATATGCTGCTCTATGGCTTTGAACTCTCTTGGTTGCAAGCATATTGCAATAATGATGAGGCACACTCAGGCATGATTGGTGGTCATAACAACATCCGCTGTTTTAAAAATCATTACAAGGTCTCTCCACTTCAACCTCAAAACTGTAAGTGTGAATCTACTAATTTTAACTCCATGTTTTATTTTTTCGTTTATTACATGTTTGATTATTCTATTATAGTAAGTTTGATTATTTTGGCAATTAATTACTTAGTTGAAAAAATGTGTGAATTAATATGTATAAATATATACAAATACATGATGACTAATTTGATGCGCGAATTAAACTTTGCACTCAATGCAATGGTATATATTGATAATTTTATCTTTTTCCTGTTTGTTTCTTGCAGACCTCCTTTCAATGATTGTTACTTGTCTAATGTATGGAACGAGTAAGCCTTGTGTTTCCCTTTGCACTAAGTACACCATTAGAATTTAGCATTAAAAATGAGAAAGAGGAAAAAATATTATCTTTGGCCATTCAAATCTGAAAGGATCAAACTGAGTAACTTTATGATTTCTCTTCTTTTTTCCATCTTCTTTACAGTTTTTTTTGTTCTTGGCAAATTTGTACTTGGAGTTCCATGCATCATTATCTTCTGCATATGTAAATCGAGACGAAGACATTTATCGGTATATGACGGTATCGAAGATTTTTTGCGAAGTGATAACAACATTATGCCAATTAGATACTCCTACAAAGACATAAAGAACATGACTAAAAGGTTCAACACTAAACTGGGAAATGGAGGCTACGGCTCTGTCTTTCAAGGAAAACTCCGAAGTGGTCGCTCCGTTGCTGTCAAGTTGTTGAATAAGGATAAATCCAATGGCCAAGAATTCATCAACGAAGTTGCTACTATTGGTAGAATCCACCATGTTAATGTAGTGCAACTTATTGGTTTCTGCATAGAAGGATCAAAACGTGCTCTCTTATATGAATTAATGGAAAATGGCTCTTTAGAAAAATACATATTTTTCCCTAAAGAGAATGCTTCATTAAATTGTGAAAAGCTCTACACCATTTCTCTTGGAATTGCTCGTGGTATTGAATACTTGCATAATGGGTGTGACATGAAGATTCTGCACTTTGACATCAAGCCTCACAACATTCTTTTGGATGACAACTTCAATCCAAAAGTCTCTGATTTTGGACTTGCAAGGCTCTATCCCACTGATGCCAGCATTGTGTCTCTTACTGCGGCAAGAGGAACCATAGGGTACATGGCTCCTGAGCTCTTCTATAGAAACATTGGCGCAATCTCATACAAAGCCGATGTTTATAGCTTTGGGAAGTTGTTTGATGGAAATGGCCAGCAGAAGGAAGAACTGGAATGCCTTGACTGAAAATTCCAGTTCAAGCCAAGGGTATTTCCCTTTTTGGGTTTATGATCAACTGGATCATGGAAGGGAAATCACAATAGAAAATGACACAGATGAAGAGATGAAGTTGGCAAAGAAAATGATGATTGTGGCATTGTGGTGTATACAAACAAGATGATGACTTAGAAATGCCTCCAAAGCCATACTTCTATCCACTTGATGAACCTGCAGATGGAGTTGGAGAAGATAACAGTTCAAGCCTATCCTCTGATATGTCATCAGTTACTGGTTCCAAATAATAGAACTGTTCTATTTGGACTGTGATCTGATATAAATTTGCATGATCTGCATCTAGTTTTTTCCTTTGCTATGTCGTATGTGTGTATTTATGAGGAACATATAAAATAAATTGATCGTAATAGGATTTCATTATTGGTATAAATCCTGGACCACAACTTGAATCATAATGCTCACGAGAAAGCGCATTGTGGAAAATTCAGAGGTATGCAATTATGCATTTGTCTCAGATTTTGGCAACAAAAACATGCATTTATTGAAGTGGTTCAAGAAAAGATTACTGAAACCACCTTTTTTTTAATGAGGTAGCAAGAAAATTTACTGAATTTGGTCCTGAATGGAAGAACTGCTTGATGTTAATAAAGAGGCAAACTATAGCTTGAGGATTGATTCAAATGGTAACTATGAGAATTTCATATGAATTTAATGAAACTAGGATCACTTTTTAAAGTACCAAACTCAGTTTTACATAATTTATTATCTAACTCAAATAATTTTTACAATAATTTCATGTGAACAAGTGATTTTGGCTAATCAAGTGCAATGATTTATTTCTATACTAAATAGAAAACTATTTAGATGTCAAGTAGAACTTTATTTAGATGCAACTTTTTATAATATTTGACACCGAAATAATATTCTATTTAGCATAGAAATAAATTATTTGATTGCACTGAATTGACCAAAATCTCTCGTTCAAATAGGATAACTTTACTCTATTAGAAAAACAAAACAACTACTCATGTCTCATAAACACCCCCCGCCCCCCCCAAAAAAATCACGAGGTCGCTAAACTGGGTTGAGTTACCATTTATTTGAACCAATCTATTTTATATATATAAAAGTTAATATCATCTCTCCATATAATGAGAATTTGCCATTTAGTTATTTATAATATTGTCATGTCAGTAATTTTATCTACGTGATAATTCTTAACAAAGAATCAATCATATTTAAGATAAATACACAATTTTACTACTTAATATATAAAGATCACTATTTTAAATATTTAAAAATTTGACTATTAGAATTTAAAGGTCATCTACCATTACAATTACAATAGACATAAAAACAAATTTAATACACCTTTAGTATATACATAAACAAAAAGACTCAACAAAATCGTGACCTTCATATAAGATTAAAAACATAACAATAGCAATAATAACCAACATTAAAGTAGTAACAAAAATAATCATTATAAAAATATGTTACAAAATTACATCTTTCATATTACTTTATATATATATTGCAGAAGACTCTTACTCATTTACAATATTATATTACATTTTTATTTATTCAAAATCATTTATTTATTAATTTTCTATTTAATCATTTGTAAGCAAATTTCAACTTAACATTATATTATGGAGCACCATCATCTAGCAGAAATTACCAAACAAACTGATGTTTGATTCTTCAAAGTTTGTGTGGTTTGTTTATGGGAAAAACCTCTTTGTTTACTTTGAATTTGTGTCAGTTTACAATTTTAGCAACTATAAATTATGCAACTTCACACTTATATTCAAGATAAGGGTCAACGATATCAATCTTAAAGAAGGGTCGCAAAACTACACCGTCACAAAGACATTAGTGCCAGCAATGACCACAGAAGAACAACCAATACTTCAGAACATAAAACAGATAATACTCACAAAGAAATTCGAATTCAAAAAAGAAAAATATTGCACATAGCTTAATAACCCCTGCATTACTAACATTGATTTACACAAAATCACATAGGAGCCAAATTCACTAGGGATAACATCATCGGAGGAAGATGACATGCCAATCAACAGACTCAAAAGAAAAAACGGCAAATAAAACCAACCACTCCATTGAAAGAACTCAACATAAATGAGAGGAAAAAAAAGGATAACACAAAAGAGGGACGCATCAACTATTCCAGTATTCTATATAGGCCAATCCTCAACACAACATATTCAAGAAAGAAGAAAGAAGCAACTCTCAAGGGAAGGAAAAACAAAAAGGGAGGACAATCATCAAGCAGCAATACTAAATCCATAAAAAAAAAAAAAAACACAACTCAAATTTTATTATCATTATATTACTGTCAAAATTTGCTATCATCATAACACAACTAATAAAACCATAGACATGCATAGCATAAAAACATAAAAAAAACTAACGGAAGTAGACTACATTAAAAAAACTTCACAAACTTCGCACATCGCACGATTCTTAGTCTAGTTAAGTAAAGTCAATCCAAGGTCAATCCAGGTAACTAGTGTTGTATTTTGAATTTTTTTCTGATTCTACCTTCTCTTTAACAGCCTTTTATCTATAAAATTAATAATGTTCAGTTTTGGCTTTTATTTTCACCAAAATATTTTAAAGGATAAGTATTTGCGTTATAAACTACAGGATTTAGGATGCTTCATGGGAAATGCCTAGAAACGTTGTATCTAGGAAATTTCTGCAGCTGGCACGTCTTACAAAGTTTGGTCAAAGCCACATGTATTATGACTGATTAGTGGACTTGTGATTTGACGGTCAACTCCTCCGTGGAGCACATACGTTTCAAGGAAACTAAGTCCTTGTGGATTAGTGTTGTGCACTGTGAATTCTTGTTTTATATCCTTTCTTAAATCTGTATCTGTAGTCTCTTGTCATTAAGGAAAATGTTATCCTTTTGCTCATGTTTGGTACCCCTTCTACTGCTACTGGGGATCTTCTTAAATGTTTGGAATGTTTACGATACTACTTATGACATCCGGGGGAATACCAAGGGCTCAACGGATGCTGATAAAAAAACTTGTTCATCTGTGTGGTGTGGGAGGCATGAAATAAGGCACCCTTTCATGCTGTATAATACTAGTACTACTCCAGCCAACTGTGGGGACCACAGGTACACCCTCTCTTGTGAGAATCATAACCAACTCTTTCTCTATCTCAAATCAATCAAGTTCCAAGTGCAGTCAATTAACTACAACAACCACACAATCCGACTAGTAGATGCCAATGTTGCCCTCCATGGTCATAATCACTCTTTTCTCCTTCCTTATTCTTTTACCTCCTCCAATTTCAGCAGAGTAGTGGGTCATGAACCATTTAAATATAGCTTGTATACAGATCAAACTAATGATTTTATTAGATTCACAAAGCAGATGTTGTATTTGAGGTGCCCACCATATGGAGTAGAATCTTCTGCTACTGCAATCTGCATCAATGGCTCTTATGTTCCTCGGGGTACATTCTATATCAGTGATATTGACAAAAATCTCCAGGAATTGGCAGTGGGAGACTCGTGTGAAATAGAGTGGATGTATCTGACTTCATGGCCTACTGAAATCAAACACAGCAACATTTCATGCACAGCCATCCATCATATGCTGCTCTATGGCTTTGAACTCTCTTGGTTGCAAGCATATTGCAATAATGACACATCTGCCATGATCGGTGATCATAACAACATCCTTTGTTCTGGCGGTTATTACAGGTTCTTTCCACTTTTACCTCGAAATTGTAAGTGTGTATCTACTAATTTAACTCCATGTTTTAATTATTTGTTTATTACATGTTTGATTATTTTGGCGATTAATTATTTAGTTGAAAAAATGTGCAAATTGAGTATATAAATACATAGAAATACATGATGACTAATTTGATGGCTGATACTGGTGTGTACTTAGTACTTACCATTTTTATTTTACATCATGGGAAATCTGATGTTTGCACTCAACAATGCAATAGCATATATTAATAATTTTATCTTTTTCCTGTTTGTTTCTTGCAGACATACTTTTCATGATTGCTCTGAGTCTAATGTATGGAACGAGTAAGCCTTGTCTATTTCTTTCCACTAAGTACACCATTAGAACTTAGCAGTAAAAATGAGAAAGAGGAAAAAATATTATATTTTGCCATTCAAATCTGAAAGAGTCACTGATCAACCTTGTGATATTTCTTCTGTTTTCTACCTTCTTTACAGTTTTTTTTGTTCTTGGCAAATGTATACTTGGAGCTACATGCATCATTATCTTCCGCATATGTAAATGGAGACGAAGACATTTATCTGTATATGACAATATTGAAGATTTTCTGCGAAGTGATAACAACATTATGCCAATTAGATACTCCTACAAAGAAATAAAGAACATGACTAAAAGGTTCAACACTAAACTAGGAAGTGGAGGCTATGGCTCTGTCTTCCGAGGAAAACTTCGAAGTGGTCGTCTTGTAGCTGTTAAGGTATTGAATCAGGCCAAATCCAATGGTCAAGAATTCATCAATGAAGTTGCTACTATTGGAAGAATTCACCATGTTAAGGTGGTCCAACTCATTGGTTTCTGTATTGAGGGATCAAAGCGTGCTTTGGTATATGAGTTAATGCAAAATGGTTCTTTAGAGAAATACATATTTTCTCATCAAGATAATGCTTCCTTAAGTTGTGAAAAGCTGTTCAGCATTGCTCTTGGAGTGGCACGTGGTATTGAGTACCTGCATAATGGCTGCAACATTAAAATTCTGCACTTCGACATCAAGCCTCACAACATTCTCTTGGATGAGAATTTCAATCCAAAAGTTTCGGATTTTGGACTTGCAAGGCTCTATCCCACTGATACCAGCATTGTTTCTCTGACCGCAGCCAGAGGAACCATAGGGTACATGGCTCCTGAGCTCTTTTATAGAAACGTGGGTGCAATCTCATACAAAGCTGATGTTTATAGCTTTGGAATGTTGCTGATGGAAATGGCCAGCAGAAGGAAGAATTGGAATGCATTGACTGAAAATTCCAGCCAAGAATATTTCCCTTTTTGGGTTTATGATCAGTTGCATGATGGAAGGGAAATCACAATAGAAAATGACACAGATGAAGAGATGAAATTGGCAAAGAAAATGATGATTGTGGCATTGTGGTGTATACAGACAAAGCCTAATGATAGACCTTCAATGAAGAAAGTTGTGGAGATGCTGGAACAAGATGAAGACTTATTAGAAATACCCTCTAAGCCTTACTTTTATCCACTTGATGAACCTGCATATGGAGTTGGAGAAGATAACAGTTCAACCCTATCCTCTGATATGTCATCAGTTACTGGTTCCAACAAACAATAGAACTGTTCTAGTTGGACTCTGATCTAATATAAATTTGCATGATCTGCATTTTTTTCTCCTTTTGCTATGTCATATATGATTGTATTTGAGGTATATCATAAAATAAATTGATTTAATTAGAATTTCATTATTGAATTAAATCTCACACCACAACTTGAATCATAATGATTGTGAAAAATTTAGAGGTATGCATTTGTCTCATATTTTTGCAACATAAACATGCATCCTACTTAGAGATCAAGTACAAAATTAAATATCAGGAATTCGAATTTCTTCCCATAAATGAATTTTCTTTTAGATACAATGCTATTAAGAGTAGGATTTTCTTTATTGTTGCTAGCTATGCTACAATTAGAGTCACCGGAAGTAGTAGCTTTATAGAGTATGTTGGTGTGTTTTCTCATCTAAGTCATGTGTGTCTTTCTTGAATTTGGATTATCAATGAACATTTTCTCCATAGTTTGTAAATTTCTTCCTTATTACTTACTAGATGGGATTGAGTAAATAGATCACAAACGTTATTATATGGTATCCATTTATTGGGGGTGCTACAAATTATATATTATTTGTGACAGGCCTAAGATAACCATATATGGATCCAAAGATGTAATTGTGTCATGTATAAAAATTGAAATGTGATAAAATCTTACTCGTGAAGATAAGTTTTAGAAGTGTACAATTTAAACATAACCCGAAATAAATGAAATGCGAAACTTAGAAATAATATATCCTACCACAAATAAAGTGTAGGTGTATTGATCATGTAACAGAAGAGTGACTTTAAAACTTTATCACACTACTAGAATAGAATGTTGGACGGCAAAGAATGAGTACAGACATAAATTAAAGATGGCATAGATGAACAGGTTTACACTCAGATATGAGAACTTTTGGTTTTTGTTTCTTGTTTTTTTAGTGGTTATGTTAACCTTTGAAGACAATATCAAAGGGGATTAATAGTGATCTTGTTTAATTTTTTTCTTGCCTAAAATCGAGATTCTTTAAACAATAAAAAATGTTTATGAGAAAGTATACATAGAAATTTTGTAGATTAGGTAAATAACTAAGTTTAATTCTTATATTATGTTATCTTGTTAGGTTCTCGTAAGAGTTTTCGATCACTAAAAAATTTTGAGTAAAAATTAAGAGAATTTAAAATGAAAAGCGTCGCATTCAATTCAAAATATGAAGATGTTAAGTTAATAAGTCTTTTACTTTTAAATTTTTCTTTATATTTTCTTGAACTTTGAATTAATTCTTTATACTCCTCATGCTTGTTATTTATCACATTATTGACTCATTTTATCCTCTAAAGAAAGAAAAATAAGAAAATAAAAGAAAGCTTACTTTTACTTTAAGATAAAGGCTAATACTCACATATAGATTTCTATTGTATATAGAATAACATATGCATATTTAATAGTTGAATTATATTTTATTTTAATAAAAAATCGTTAGACCCATGTTAGATAGATTCGATTGGATAAAAATAAAATAAAACAGCAACAATGCACACACTATGTATACATGATTTTAGAATGATAAGAGAGATGAGTTGCGCATGGTTTCACAATTGCGGAGTTGAAAGATTCAATATCAATTTTAGCTATAAGGGTGCCAAAAAAGGGTTCAGAGCTCATGCTTATCTATTTTTCAACGAAATTTTTTATTCAAGTTGCGTACTCAAGAATTTAATGCAATCGACACTATTTCTTACTAAACCTAAATCATGAATTCAACATAGGATTATAGGAACCAATTTATTGTTGTCACATACATCAGAAATACTAATATAGATGACATAGCCTAAGATAGAAGCTGCATACAAAGCATGCAACACCATATCAAAGTCTAGTCCAAATCCAAACGGAGTACTTCTATTCCTTTGAATCACTAGCTGACCAGATCTCAAAGGATACCTTTGAACTGCTAGGGGTTGTAATATCTTCAACATTGTCTTGTGTGGGTGCATCAAGTGGGTAGAAGTATGGCTTTGGAGGCATTTCTAAGTCATCATCTTGTGTCAGCATCTCCACTACTCTCTTCATTGAAGGCCTATCATTAGGCTTTGTTTGTATACACCACAGTGCCACTATCATCATTTTCTTTGCCAGCTTCATCTCTTCATCTGTGTCATTTTCTATTGTGATTTCTCTTCCATGATCCAATTGATCATAAACCCAAAAGGGAAAATATATTTGGCTGGAATTTTCAGTCATAGCATTCAAATTCTTCCGTCTACAGGCCATCTCCATTAACAACATCCCAAAGCTATAGACATCAGCTTTGTATGAGATTGCGCCAACATTTCTGTAGAAGAGCTCGGGGGCCATGTACCCAATGGTTCCTCTTGCTGCAGTCAAAGACACAATGCTGGCATCAGTGGGATAGAGCCTTGCAAGTCCAAAATCAGAGACTTTTGGATTGAAATTCTCATCCAAAAGAATGTTGTGAGGCTTGATGTCAAAGTGCAGAATCTTCATGTCACACCCATTATGCAAGTATTCAATACCACGTGCGATTCCAAGAGAAATGGTGTGGAGCTTTTCGCAACTTAATGAAGTATTCTCTTGAGGGGAAAATATGTATTTCTCTAAAGAGCCATTTTTCATCAATTCATAGACGAGAGCACGTTTTGATCCTTCTATGCAGAAACCAATAAGTTGCACTACATTAACATGGTGGATTCTGCCAATAGTAGCAACTTCACTGATGAACTCTTGTCCATTGGATTTATCCTTGTTCAACAACTTGACGGCAACAGAGCGTCCACTTCGGAGTTTTCCCTGAAAGACAGAGCCATATCCTCCATTCCCCAGTTTTGTGTTGAATGCTGCTGTTATGTTCTTGATTTCCTTGAAGGAGTATCTAATTGGCATGATGTTATTGTCACTTTGCAAAAAATCTTCGATAGTATTATACATCGATAAATGCCTCCGTCTCCATTTCCATATGGCTAAACAAATGAGAAATGGAACTCCCAAAAAAATTTGTTTAAGGATAAAGAGATCATCTGCAAGGAAGATAGAAAAGAGTTTTATGCAAATTTGAATTTACTAGTTACTAATTTGGAAAATCTTTTCTATAAAATGTAAGAGTTTATAAGATTGTGCAAGAAGTAAATACTTTTGCTAATATGACATTATGTAATTATGCACGCTTAAAATTGCATTTTTATTAACTAAATTGGTACAACTTCAATTGAAATTATTCTCATTACTAAAGATATGTACCATATGCAATTTGATTAAACTTTGTTGAAAAACAAAAATACTGCATCACCTAACATTTGTTATAAGATTAATTCCATGAGGTAGTAACAGTCCAATGGATAGACTTCAAAATTCAAAGCCAAATGATAAACATATATAATATAGTGAGGAAGTACAAGGACTTACTTATTAATCCAATTAGAACACCTGCAATCACCAGAATTTGGCAGACGAGAAACACGAAGCGGAAAAAAAAAGTAGAAATAATTAGATTTTATGACGCATGATTTACCGAGGAAAACAAATAAAAAAAAATTTTGAGAGAGAGAAATCAAACCTGAAAACAATGGAACTCTAAAATAACAAGAAACGTGGTTATGATGATCGATCTGGACTTTGTACCAAAAGTTATGGCGGCAAGAACTAACCGCCCAAGAAAGTTCAAAACCATACAGCATCATGTTTTGGATGTCTCTGCACGAAATGTTCTTGATGACTTGGCTTTCATCAACATGAGGCCAAGACGTTGGATACATCCACTCTACATAACACGAGTCTTCCAGCCCCAAATTCCTCAGAGACTTGCCATTAACATTCACATACAAAGAGTGGTTCATGCACCTCACATATATCATCTCCTTTATCAGCATAAATCTACCTCCATTTGATTTCTCTAACGAATACCGATACGGCTCATTTTCAGAATCGATGAAATTGTAGACACCTAAGGAATAATTAAAGAGAAGGCAAGAGTTCTTAGAGTAGAGACGATGTTGGTGCATATTATGCTGTGAAGCAAAATTGGCATCCGCTAATCGGATTGTGTAGTTGTTGTAGTTAATTGATTGAACACTGAACTTGAGTGATTTCCAATAGAGGAACAATTGGTTATTATGATCCTCGCAAGAGAGGGTGTATGTATGGTCACCACAGTGTTGTGGACTAATGTTTTGAAGCCTGAAGGGGGGCCTTATGTTGTGTTTCCCGCACCATAGTGATGAACAATTTTCTGCTGCATCACTTCTTCTCATGCTTCCACAACATAGCAAGAACAATAACAGCAGCAGAAGGGGTGACATTTCTTCTATTCTGCAGAGATATACAAAATATCAAATTTGACATCATATAAAATAGTAAAATATAAAACTAAACATATAAAATATAATCTAACACATTAATAAACAAAAGAAAGAAAAAACCTAAAATAAAGTGTGCTGTGTTGATAAAAACTTTAGGTGAGACTTAGAACATAATTAGAAGATAAAAAGAAGATGAAAGAAAAAAAAGAGTCGAAGAAAAAAATACTTTAATTATTATAATGTTATTGTTATTAATTTTAAGGGCGCGACTTCAATGTACAGGTCTAAAACAATTTCAGCTAAAAAGAAAATGTTTTTGCGAATGAGAATTTAACATAAATGTTATTTTTTAAAAAAAAAAATGGTCAAACCAAGAAATTCAAATCCATTCTTGGTTAAAATCTAATAGATTTTTTTTTTAATCCATTCATACTCTTTCATTGCTCAGATATATTCTTCTTCCCAACCATGTCATTGCTACAAAAATATAACCGACTAAATACGAAATTCTCTGCAACTTTCTATCAATAAGATGGTAAAAGAAAAAATAAGGGCTTCAAAATAAATATTTTATTTTAACACTTTTTAAAAATGACCGATAAGTATAAATTCTTCAATTTTAACTTCACACGTGTAAGATTCATCGTTATTATTAAAAATTGAAAAGAAACGAGAGAAGTATAAGAAAGAGAAAATAAGAATTGGAAAAAATATTATATTCAATACATATAATTAATACTCTACTTTTTATTATTATTAATTTTAAATTTTAAATTAATTAAATGCAAGAAGCCGGAGCAGCTAATAGTTTCTCTTATTTTAATGATTCCAAAAATCTAAGGTTCCCACGATAGCTCTAGTGATGGACAAATTAGTGATGCGGACAATTTTTTTGTGGTTCTAATTAACTAGAGAATAATTAACTTGTTTTTCCAACCAGAGATATAAGGAAACAAAAGAGAGAAAAATTATGGATTTTTTAGGCCCGTTAGATTTTTTGTAGTATTATATATATCCCATTAATAATTGTTTTCCATAGAAAAAATAATACCAAAAAAATAATTAAAAGACTTATTTATTAATCAACTTGGGTTGATTTAGTAGTTAGCTCACTAGTCTATAATTAATTTTTAATTTGTCTTATATGGATAATAAAAAAAATTTATTTATGAGAAAATTAAATTATTTAATTATTATTATTAATCATTCATCACTTTTATAAGAGTTGTGTCTTGATACGCTTCGCTTGCAACTTATTTTACGTAATGATTGAATAGCATATGTTGTTTTAAGTGATTATTTAAGTAACAAGCAAGGTAAGATATAGTTATTTTTTTATATGTTATTACGTAATTAAATGTATATTTAAAATTATTTTAAATTAATGATACATTAAAATTAATATTTTTAAAAAATTATATTTTTAGGTTTGCTATGAAATTCATACAATGTCCATTTATTATTTTTGTGCAAATCCTCGTGAAAAGGTCAAGCTTTTGTTTACATACTTTTTCTTTGTTTGGTGAGTAATACATGGTTTTATTTACCACCACCGCCCTAACCATGTACTAAGTCAAAAATGGAACCCATATTAGAAGAAAAATTTGCTTATAAATTGGCCATGAAGTTAATGCTAAAATATACATACTTATAATTTAAATTTCAAGTTATTATATTTAATATTTATAATTCCATTTAAATAACATCTATGATTATATATTTAATTCAATAATAATTCATTAATGTAAACAAATATTAAAATATAATTAAAGATTATGAGTTTTTATAGGCTACCAAATATCTTTTTATCACGAATACACTTACACAATTATATACAAACCAAAAAAATTTATTTGGGTTGGTCTATAGTCAGTTCATTGTTCGTGTAAGTAAGTGTCGGAGATTCAAATCTCATACTGTGCATGTAATAATTTATTGGCTAGCGATAAATCTTTAAATAGAGCTCAAATTCATTGCATATTAATTTTTAATCTATCGAGTTAAGAATACAGTAAGAAATAAAAAAAAAAATATGCAAACTAAAAATAGCGTTCGACTGGTGCTTTCATATACAAGTGTGTAATAGTATTTTTTTTTTTTTTGTCCTCTATGTAATAGTATGTATGTTCTCATTGAGAATTGCTATAAAATTTGAAATTTCAACTACAATGACATATAGTTATTTAGAAAATATTAATAAAATAGAATAGTATTGAGAGTTTTTCTTAGGCAGTGAATTAGGAAGTCAATGTGGGACAACATGAATTCGTTGTATTTTTCTTGGTGAGTTTCTATTCTTATGTGTTTATTGGCTCCATATGAGATATATAATGTGGACTCCGTAGCATAGTTAGTTTTGAAGCCGATATATTTAGGAGCCAATAAACTTAATTTGATGATGATAGTAGGTAAGTTACGAATGATAACTCTATATTATGTGGGTGGTTACTTTTTATTCTATTTGAATGATAATATTTTTTAATTTCGAATGATAAGTTTTAATTTTAAATGATAATTTCTTTTCACGAGCAACTTTCCAGTGTTAGTTCCGTAAAGGTGTATTATTATTATTATTTTGGTCCTACCCTATGAGAAAGTTTATGCTTCCGTTTTCGTTTTGCCATTTTGAGTCCAAAGTTCGTTGGTCAAGGCAATTAAAGTAGAAATTGAAATACCAAAAGGGAAAATGTGGAAATCATGTAGTATGAAGCTTCTCCGAATGAACTTTGTGGGTAGTTCTTGTTAGACATCATGATCTAAAGAAGTTGATATATGATAAAAATAATTAAATAAACAAATGAGCTGACTTGTGGGTGATGATGACTTTATTAACTTATGAATTTGACAGTCATTTGTACATATATATCATAGAAACCAATATAGGATTCATGCTATGATGATGATTGCACACATTAAATCGTGATTCATGAGATGCAGGAAATTCGCACTATGTTATCCTTCACTTGTGCTGCAAGTCTGCAACTTGCAATTTCTAATTCGAAGAACGAGCGAGGGATTCCATGCAAGAAAAAAGAAACTAAATTAAAGAAGAATGTGATATATCAACTGTGTATAATTGGAGGAGAAATTTATCCTAATTAGCGGTGGTCCTTATAATTATTCACTTTTTTGTGATTAATATGATGAATTATACAGATATTCTAAATTAACTATGAAAAAATCAAAATCAGTTTTATTTGTCTACACGTTAGAAATGATTATGCAATGCAAGTATACAAGTAGTGGAAAGTGGATAACCGTAAGATATATTAGCCGCAAAGTTTACCATATTAAAAAAAAAGTTACTTAATCAAAGATTTCAACTTGATATAGTTATCATTTTACAACTCATATACTATGAAAATTAATGACAGCAAATTGTCCTATTTGCAATACAAGTTTCATCACTAATTACTATAAATAGGTGTGGCTTGGTTTAGTAGGGTTTAGGGTAACCAAATTTTACTAATTGTCCTATCCAAATTAATGATAACATATACTTCTTCCATTTCATTTTAATTGTTCAATTTCAATCTAATACATTAATTAAGATAATTATTTAATTATATTAAAAATTTTAAAAATATAATTAAAATTATAACAATATTTTTATTATTAATTGACTAGAATGGAGGTTTATTAAAAATTATTTAATTAGTTATTAAAATTATAAAAATATATAATAAAAAATTAAAATGAAATGAAGGGAATAATATAGTTAGAAATTTTCATGATATGTGAGAATCATTTGGTTTTCATTATCTTGTTTGGTTTTTGGTCCAAAATTCGTTGGTCATGACCATAAAATGTGGAAAAATTGTATGTTGAAGCTTTTTGGTTTCATGGTCATACACAAGAAGCTTCTTTAGAAAGAACTTTAGAGACATTATGATATAAATTATAGGAGGTATAAAGCAATGGTATATGAACAGGGAAAAAAAAAAGGCAGAAGAAATTAAAAGAGTTGAATTGTGACTGACTTTGACTTGTGAATTTGACAGCACTAACTAATATGTAGAGGATACCTACAAAAACAGTTAAAATAATTTTCATATAAAAATACTAACTGAAATATATAGTTAGATCATTTAAATTATTTTACTAAAGAATAATAATTGAGAGTCTTAATTTATCATTTTAATTAATTTTCTAATATTTAAAAGAGTACAAATTTAAATATATTCATTTTTTTTAAATCATCAAAAAAGTGAAAAGAATAAGTAAAACTTAAACAATAATTCTATTAAACAATAATTTTATGTGAATAAGTGGTTTTGGTCAATCAAGTGCAATCAAGTGATATATTTTTATGCTAAATAGAATACTATTTCGATATCAAATAGAATTTTATTTAGGTGCAATTTTTTATACTACTTGACACCGAAATAATATTTTATTTAGCATAAAAATAAATCACTTGGTTGCACTCGATTGGTCAAAACCACTTGATCAAATAGCATTACCCAAACTCCTAACTAATTAGGGTTTGTAATATTCAAGAGTCAAGACGATGACTACTACCAGATTCATTCCATGCAGAAAAAGAAGACGAATATAAGTGGAGCATAATAATAGATACAAGTGCGTCTGTGGTCCTAACTCCTAACTAATTATTCCACGCACAAGATTCTTTTTCTGCCACTACGATTAAGATATTATCGACATAATAAATACGGAGAAAATAATCTTCTTTCTCTCTCTCTCTCTCATCTCTTAGTTTATTACAAGCAAGTAAGCAACGAAACAATGAAACCTTCCAAGATGAAGATATTGTTGGTTCATTTATTGGCGTTGCTCCTATCTTGCGGAAACGGTTACAGCTGGGTAACAGATTCTGGTACGTGTCCCAATCAGCGCTGCGGAACGCATAACATACGCTACCCTTTCACACTAACAAACACTACTAAACCTTACTGCGGTGATCCCACCTTCACCAACTCCCTCTCTTGCGAGACCGAGAACAATCATAGCCAATTGTTTGTTTACTTCAAATCACGAAAATTCTCTGTCCAATCCATTAATTACAGCAACTCTACAATCCGATTAGTAGACGCCGCCATTGTTGATAATTCTTCCTTATTATTCCCTTCTTATTCCCTGGCTTCCTACAATTTCACTCCTTATTACCAATCATATCAATATCATCATAAGCAGATTCTATATCTGACGTGTCCACACACGGTAGAATCTAAAGTTGCTGATGACTCAGCTTGCATCAACGGTTCTTATGCGCCTGGAAGAAGTGGCTTCTTCCATGTGTGCGATGGTAACATGACTCTGCGAGATTTGGGGCTGCAAGACAGGTGTCGCATAGAGTGGATGTATCTAAGTTCATGGCCGGGTGAAGTCAATCACAATGGTGGAAACATCTCTTGCTCAGACATCCGTGCAATGCTGCTTTACGGGTTTGAAATTCCATGGGCCTTGTGTTTTTGCCAAGAAGCTGTCTTTGATTATCAAAACACCAGCCTTCATTGTTTAACTCAGAAGTCACGCACTTTAGGTTTGTCCTTAATATTATTTCAACCAATAGTAGATAAATAAATTAATAATTAGGTGAGTTCATTACAAATATGATAAAAACTATATAAACTATATGCAGTTTTTTTTAAACGAAGTTAATAGCTAAAAATTGTTATAAGCTATCATCTTCTTCTTATAAAGACAATACCACATGTGAAATTTTATCTATATACATATATATAATTAAATTTTGATACAACTTATTAATACTAGATGTATTATTATATACATCTATACACACCATTTAGCAACACAGAAAAATATAAATATTAGTACAGAAAAATATAAATTTATGTGTTAATATTTATATTTTTTTGTGTTGTTAAATAATATGTATAGATGTACACCATAATGATACACATAGATTTATTCTTTATTTATATATATATAATGTATTAGTGAGAATGTGAGAATCCATTAATAACTATTATACTAAGTGAGAGAAATCATGATATTAATTTTTGAGTTTTTGGCACATGTGATTTGTATATAATCTAATATGAACAATGCTATGGAACCAATATTAGGAAGTCAATAATTAAGTTATCATTTAAAATTTATATGAGTTATCATCTATAACTCATATTGACTCTCTATTGATCATAATAAATTGGCTCTCTAGTTTTTTTCATCTAATATAGAGTCACTCTCATTTTTGAATTTTTACGTTGTATACATAAAAAAGTATAGCATTATCATTTCCCTATATATTGTTAGTAAATTAGTAGATTAGTGATATTATTTAACAATTTTCTTGTTGCTTGCTTGTATGTTTTTTGCAGGTGAAGTAATTGGAGATTGTTTATACTATATAATATGTAAGTTCTTCTTTCTCTTTTATGCCGGGGCGAAGCTAGACATACTTTGAGGGAGGTGCAAAGGCTAATTTAACAATAAAGATAGATAAAAATAAAAAATTTAGGAGGGCTAAACTTAAATTTTCCTATATTTTATGAAGAAAACTTAATGTTTAGGGTTCCATTGCCATGCCCCCCTTCCAATACACAAACCTTCGCCCCTGCTTTTTTGTATGTTTAATTGTTTAAGTTCATGGATTTGAAAGTGCATGCATGGGTGAGTGTACTAGAATCAACCTACTGAATGCATGAACTGAAGCACCTAACTTTGAGGAAGATAAATTTCTCAAGTATTGCATCCTCTGATCTTTTATAAAATGACACCTATCAAAGTCATATAATTTGAAGTTTTGTATCTTACAAAAAGGAAAAACTATAACCGGAAACTATTAAATTTTGATAAATTTTTATCTCATTCCATCATCTATCTCAGTCAATTAAATACCACACACAATTGTCATTATTAAGTAATTCTTTCAAGGAAGAAAAAGCTTTTAGAACTTTGATTCTTGCATCTTACTATAATAATTGAAGACCATCTTTATGATTTGTTTTCTCTTGTTGCATTTCCTTTAATTTCTAGTCTTCTTGGTTGGCAAATTTATGCTTGGAGTTGCATTTGTCATTTTCTGCGAATGGCGACAGAAGAACTTAGGCACTTATTACACTATTGAAGATTTTCTGCGAAATAACAATGAAATCTTGCCAATTAGATACTCTTACAAAGACATCAAGAACATAACCAAAGGATTCAAAACAAAATTGGGGAATGGAGGTTATGGCTCTGTCTTTCAAGGAAAACTTCCAAGTGGTCGCCATGTAGCTGTCAAAGTTTTGAATAATAACAACAACACAAGATCTAATGAAGAAGAATTTATCAGTGAAGTTGCAACTATTGGTAGAATTTACCATGCCAATGTAGTGCAACTCATTGGTTTCTGTGTGGAAGGACTAACACGTACTCTTATATATGAGTTAATGGAAAATGGGTCTCTAGAAAAGTACATATTTTCACATGATGAAAAAAGCATTTCCTTAACTTGTGAACAATTGTACAGAATTTCTCTTGGGGTGGCACGTGGCATTGAGTACATGCATAATGGTTGTGACATGAAGATTCTTCACTTTGATATCAAGCCTCAGAACATTCTTCTTGATGAGAATTTCAATCCGAAAGTCTCGGATTTCGGACTTGCGAAGCTGTGTCCGAATGAGAGCAAGGTGTCTTTGTCTGCAGCAAGAGGAACCATAGGATACATGGCTCCTGAACTTTTCTATAGAAACATTGGCACAATCTCTGACAAAGTTGATGTCTATAGTTTTGGGATGTTATTAATGGAGATGGCAAGTAGAAAGAAGAATCTTAATTCAGTGGCTGAAAATTCTAGCCAGATTTATTTTCCTTTTTGGGTTTATAATCAATTACATGATGGAAGTGAAATTGTAATTGAAAATGACACAGGTGAGGAGATGAAGTTGGCAAAGAAAATGATGATTGTAGCATTGTGGTGTATACAAAGCAAGCCTAATGATAGGCCTTCAATGAAGAGAGTTTTGGAGATGCTAGAACAAGATGATGATGAAGAATTGGAAATGCCTCCTAAGCCTTACATATGTTCACATGACATACCTGCACAAGATGTTGGAGATTGTAGCACTTCAGTGCTATTTTCTGATATATCATCATTTAGTGATTCTAAGAAAATTGTATATTCCCCTTAGCAAAAATTAGTGAATTATGTTCCCCTATAAATTTTGTAATTTGTTAATTCAATAATGGGGGTGTGTGTTCATGAGTAGTTGATTTTTGTAATTTTCCTAATAGAATATTTGTTAATATTGTAACTTTTTCCACTTCTCTTGAAGTAAGATTGCAGTTGGTTTGAAAAGGTACCTCTGATGTAAATGTACTGTTAGAAGGAAAATAAAATATTACATTAGGATATATGTTTGTTAATCATGGTTGGCTGCTTTTAGTAATAAAATTGACGAAATTGCTATATGTACCGCTGTACACCTCAATACATTTCATTTACAGCACGGAAAATGTAAAAATCAGTATAGAAAAATTCACACATAAATACAATATACGATAGTACAATAACAATTACGTATAGCACAGAAATAATGTAACTCAACACTGATATTAAAATAGAAAAAGAAGACAAAGGGTATGTGGAGGTGTAAAGTGGTAAATATAATATTACCGAACTTATTTGTGTTACATAATAAAATCTGTAAAACTGGGTTTGGTACTTTAAAAAGTGATGCTAGTTTCAATAAGTTCATATGAAATTCTCATGGTTAACATTTGCATCAATCCGCAAGCTATAGTTTGCCTCTTTATTAACATCAAGCAGCTCATTCCATTCAGGACCAAATCAGTAACTTTTCATTGCTACCTCATTAAAAGGTGGTTTTTGTAAACTTATCTTGAACCATATCAATAAATGCATAATTATGTTGCAGAAATCTGAGATAATTGATACCTCTGAATTTTAAAAAATGCGTAGTGAAGATTATGATTCAAGTTGTGGTTCAATAATGGAATCCTATTCCAATCAATTTATTTTATCATATACCTAAAATACACGCAGATGACATAGCAAAGGAAAAATAAAATAATAAAACAAAAACCCTAGATGCAGATCATGCAAATTATTATATCAGATCAGAGTCCAAATAGAAAAGTTCTATTATTTGGAACCAGTAACTGATGACATATCAGAGGATAGGCTTGAACTGTTATCTCCTCCAACTCCATCTGCAGGTTCATCAAGTGGATAGAAATATGGCTTTGGAGGCATTTCTAAGTCATCATCTTGTGTCAGCATCTCCGCTACTCTCCTCATTGAAGGCCTATCATTAGGCTTTGTTTGTATACACCACAATGCCACAATCATCATTCTTTTTGCCAACTTCATCTCTTCATCTGTGTCGTTCTCTATTGTGATTTCCAGTCCATCATGCAATTGATCATAAACCCAAAAGGGAAAATATATTTGGCTGGAATTTTTAGTCATT
The DNA here is from genome assembly GCA_036250425.1 of Stylosanthes scabra. NCBI lineage: Eukaryota > Viridiplantae > Streptophyta > Magnoliopsida > Fabales > Fabaceae > Stylosanthes > Stylosanthes scabra. Next base: position 141,964 of record JASCZI010090660.1, read on the forward strand.
GCGTTCAAATTCTTCCTTCTGCTGGCCATTTCCATCAACAACATCCCAAAGCTATAAACATCAGCTTTGTATGAGATTGCTCCGACATTTCTATAAAAGAGCTCAGGAGCCATGTACCCTATGGTTCCTCTGGCTGCGGTCAGAGACACAATGCTGGTATCAGTGGGATAAAGCCTTGCAAGTCCAAAATCAGAAATTTTTGGATTGAAGTTGTCATCCAAAAGAATGTTGTGAGGCTTGATGTCAAAGTGCAGAATTTTAATGTTGCAGCCATTATGCAGGTACTCAATACCACGTGCCACTCCAAGAGCAATGTTGAACAGTTTTTCACAACATAAGGAAGCACTTTCTTGAGCAGAAAATATATATTTCTCTAAAGAGCCATTTTGCATTAATTCATATATCAAAGCACGCTTTGATCCCTCTGCACAGAAACCAATGAGTTGCACCACATTGGCATGGTGAATTCTTCCAATAGTAGCAACTTCATTGATGAATTCCTGACCATTGGATTTGGCCTTATTCAATACCTTAACAGCTACAAGACGACCACTTCGAAGTTTTCCTTGGAAGACAGAGCCATAGCCTCCACTTCCTAGTTTGGTGTTGAATCTTTTAGTAATGTTCTTTATGTCTTTGTAGGAGTATCTAATTGGCATAATGTTGTTATCACTTCGCAAAAAATCTTCAATACTGTCATATACAGATAAATGTCTTCGTCTCCATTTACATATGCACAAGATAATGATGCATGGAGCTCCAAGTACACATTTGCCAAGAACAAATAAAACTGCAAAGAAGATGGAAAAGAGGAGACATCATAAAATTGCTAAGTTTGACCCTTTTAGATTTGAATGACAAAATATAAAAGCATCTTGAGTTTTAATTTAATATCAATTTGGGTCAATATGACACTATCTCATTTGATACTATATTTGAGATAACATCTTCAATGCTTAATTTTAATTTAATATCAATTTGGACCCCACATAACACTATTTATTAAGTTAAATTAACTTGCATTAAATGAGTTGTACAAGTGATACGGTATCAACTTAGTGATACCGGTAACACTTTCAGATTTCCTTTTAATGCATACCAAAGTATCAATTCCATTCATTTGTATTTTCAAGATGAATTGATACCCAAAAAATATACCATTAGAGACACTCAATATTTTTTTCCTCTTTCTCATTTTTAGTGCTAAATTCTAATGGTGTACTTAGTGCAAAGGGAAAGACAAGGCTTACTTGCTCCATCCACTAGACTCCCAACAATAATGAAAAGTAGGTCTGCAAGAAACAAACATAAAAATATCAATATATACTATTGCATTGCTGAGTGCAAACATCAGATCTCGCCTAATGTAAGATAAAAATGGTATGTACACATTATATATCAGTAATCAAATTAACCATGATGTATAATTCACACATTTTTCAACTAAATAATTAGCTGGAAAAATAATCAAATTTACTATAATAGAATTATTCAACCTGTAATTAAACGAATAATTAAACTTTTTACCGTTGGATAAAAAAAATTATGAAACATTAAAAATGTATTTTTATATATCAGTTGATTGGTGGCTTATTTTTAAGATGCAGATAGCGTGATTGTATCTAAAAATTAAAAAAACTAAACTCACATGTTAGCCAAAATTATCTAGCTAGAAATTAAAGGGAAATTTTAGTTAAAGAAAAAGTTTAAAAGGCACACATTGCTCTCGTATTTTTTATTTTACTTTTTCCAATAAATAAACAACGCATACGAGTACAAAAGTTACACTTTCTTTCATCATTATATTAACATACTTGTGGACTGTTTAAAAATGTAGAAGAAGAAAATTAGTCAAGGCAATGTTGAACGACAGCAGAAAATTTTTAAAAATATTTTTTAACATTTATTTTATTTCATTTTTAATATTTCACATAAGATTATAGAATATCAAACGAGTAATAACTAATAAAACACAAAAAATAACTACACAACAAAATTATGAAAATTGTGGAAGATTGCCTTTTTCTTAGTTACTCATATGTTTGATGTTAGAATGTTGGCCTAGAATGTTTTAAGGAAGATTTTTCATTGAGGAAAGAATATTGAGGATTTTAATGGACTAAGTAGTCTTTTAGAAATAGACAAACTACTAGGGTGGATATGCAAATATTAGTTACTAGATTTAAACTCATGATAATGCTGAGGTGGACCAAGATAATAGTAATTAATGGACCTGATTAGATATCATTAAGTAATTTTTTTTGGGCTTGGATTTTGATAAAATTTAAAAAAACTATAGTAGGCCAAAAGACACATAATCAGGATATTCACTTCCAAACAATGCGTACTTCAGAATGACACTCCACTAAAAAAAACCATCTTTAAATTTGGGTGGCTCTGGTATCCACATTTTTTTTTATCATAATAATAATTATAATAATAATGACACTAATATTAACAATAATATTAATAACGTAGTTGATGTTGATAATAATAATAATAATAATAATAATAATAATAATAATATTGTTATTATTATTATTATTCAGAATGAAAACAACGATAATAATAATGATAATAACCATAATACTAATAATTAAATTATTTTAGGATTAGTTTAAATTATTTTTTAAAAGAATCTGTTTAATTATCACAATTAATTAAAATTTCTTCTATTTTGATAATTAAGTTTTGATTTTTTAAGTCTTTTAATCAAATTTATAATTATAAGTTTGATTTTAGTCTTTTTAATATTATGTGGACCAACAATAAATAAATTATTTTTTTGTTGTCCAATAAAAAATAAAATAATTGAAAGCAAATTTGAATATTTATATTAGTAATGTTTTAAATTTTAGATTTTTTGCGGATATGATAGTTGAAAAAGCACTTGAAATTTATGTTTTTCAATATCTTAATGAGATATGTTTCTTTTGTCTTATATTTTTTTTTGTACACATCTTATATTTTAATTTAATAGAGTGAAAGTTTTGATTTCTTTTTCTTTTGGGTATTTGAAATTTTGTTTTTTGGTAAGTGGGTATTTGAATTTTATTTATGATTAACGATGAATCTGAATTTCTTCGTAAGGCCCCACTCATAGCAACCACATATTCTATCATAAGCCCATACCATATTTGCAACAATTTAATGGTGCAAACCCAAGGTGGCCCAACGCATTTTAAATATGTTTTGGATTTGTTTATGATATCACTAATTTATCAAGATTGACAAGTCAGTGGGTGGCTTTGCAATTTTTCTTTATGAAACGAAGATTCTCCTATTTCCACAATTGTAGTATAGACTTTATCTGTGCCACTCATTTAGAATCTTCTCACCGCGTCTATGATGGACCAAAATCAAGTTTCCTCATGAAAGTCATTTTCATGTTTTAATTGTGGAAGTATCACTCTCCTTTTATCTTGGTTGTCCAAGTTTGGGTCCAACTCCTAATGTTTTCATTTTATGTCATTAATAAAAAAGAAAGTATAGATAATCAATAATTTTTTAACCAATAAATCAGTCAACAAAAAATAGAACATCTGAAATTATTGTTTATAGAACATCTACATTGGAAGTCATAGAACATCCGAAACCTAAAGCAACCTCTCAACTTTATATTTGTTTTAGAAACTAAACATCCGAAACCTAAAAACAGAACATCTGAAACCTAAAGAATTAAAGCATTCAATTTAAGTTATTGGTTGATGTTGGCTGAATTTTTATTGGTTACCTAGCATTGTTGTTAATAAAATACAATACATCTACCTTTGACAAAAAAAAATAAAATAAAAATAAAAAATTCAAAAGCACAAAAATAATTCTAAAAGATTCAAAATTTTCACAAAAATAACCCTTCCTTTATTAGTTTACTCGGCCACAGGAAATAAAAACAGTAATATTTAATATTTTTGTCAAAATTTTATATCTTTTGCGGTAATTTTATTGTTCAAATCTTTTGAAATAAATTTTGTATTTTGATAGTTATTTTTTTTAGTTTACTTAATATCAATATCAATATTCAGTTATTCACATAAAAGTTACGCTCATATACCTTAAAAATCAGCCACCTCCCACAAAGATAAAAATATATATTAAAAAACGAAATACATATAGAAAATGTTAAATTAATTTATAGGTTATTATAGTTTTATAAAATTTTTAATTAAATTTTTAATTAAGTCTTTATTTTTTTTCTTTTAATTAGATCCCTATATTATTTTAAATTTTGTAATTAGGTCTCCGTAGTGACAAAAACGTTAGGAATAAGTAAGATTAAATTATTCTATTAATTCATATAATCCTATCAAATATGTAGTTAGGTCCTTATAAGTTTTTAATGGAAACCTAATTATAAATTTGAGAAAACTATAAAGACTACTAAAATAATTTCCAATAATTTAACCATAGTAAATATTGAGTTTAATTAGTAGATTCATGCTTACAATTTTGAGGTTGAAGTGGAGAGACCTTGTGATGATCGTTAAAACAAACGATGTCGCCATTATCACCAATCATGGCAAAGAATGTATCATTATTGCAATATGCTTTCAACCAAGAGAGTTCAAAGCCATAGAGCAGCATATGATGGAAGGCTGTGCATGAAATGTTGCTGTGTTTGATTTCAGTAGGCCATGAAGTCAGATACATCCACTCTATTTCACACGAGTCTCCCACTGCCAATTCTTGGAGAGTTTTGTCAATATCACTGACATATAATGTACCTCCATGAACATAAGAGCCATTGATGCAGGCCGCAGAAGCAGAAGATTCTACTCCATATGGTGGGCACCTCAAATATAACATCTGCTTTGTCAATCTGCTATATTGAAATGATTCAAAATAATCCACTGTGCTGAAATTGGAGGAGGAAAAAGAATAAGGAAGGAGAAAATAGTGATTATGGCTATGGAGGGCAACATTGGCATCTACTAGTCGGATTGTGTAGTTGTTGTAGTCAATCGACTGCACTTGGAACTTCATTGATTTGAGATAGAGAAAGAGTTTATTATCATTCTCGCAAGAGAGGGTGTACCTGTGGTCACCACACTTGGTTGGAGTTGGACTAGTATTATTCAGCCTCAACGGGTGCCTTATTTCATGCCCCCCACACCACACAGATGAACACGTTGTTCTTTTATCTACATCCGTTGCCATATTGGTATTCCATCGGATGTCATAAATAGTATTGAAAACATTTAAAAAGATCCCCAGCAGCAGTAGAAAGGGTACCAAATATGAACAAAGGGATAACATTTTCTTTAATTTGGTATAGACATTAATAACAAGAGGCTAGAGATATAGATTTAAAAAAGATACATAACAAGAATTCACTTGCTTCACAGCGCAGAACCACTTATCCACAAGGACTTAGTCTCCTGGAAACGTATGTGCTCCATGGAGAAGTTGACCATCACTGTCACACAAGTCTACTAACCAGTCATAATACATGCGGTTTTGACCAAACTTAGTTATGACAGTGCCAGCTGCAGAAATTTCCTAGATATATACTACTTTTCTAGGCATGTCCCAGTAAGCATCCTAATGGGACATCAAGCTATAGTTTGCTTCTTTATTAACATCAAGCTGCTCATTCCATTCAGGACCAAATTCAGTAACTTTTCTTGAACCGTTTCAATAAATGCAAGTTTATGTTGACTAAATCAGAGGCAAATGCATACCTCTGAATTTTCCAAAATGCGCTTTCTCCTGAAGATTATGATTCAAGTTGTGGTATAGGATTTAATTCAATAATAGAGTCCAAATCAAATTGTTGACTAAATCAAATCAAATCTGATTTCATTTATTAGAATATATTATTGTTGGTAGATATTAGCTGAAGTATATTTAATGTTAGTAGTTGAGTTAGATATTAGTTGTAGTATATTAATGAGGGTAGTTGAGTTAGGTTGAATATTTTTGTTATAAATAGGGTTGTTATCTCTTTGTAACATATTCAGAAAATTTAAACACTTCAAGTTGGTATCAAAACAGTATCTCTGCACTGTGCCTCTGATTTCCAGCAATGGCTGACAGTTCCTCAGCCACTAATCCTGAACAGAAGGAGACCATCACTCCTACTCAATTAGATTTAAAATCTGAACAGCGAGTACAAGTTGGTGGTGACTCCCATTCAGTTCAGATCACCACTTTTCGACTCAATGGGTCAAACTACCTTAGGTGGTCTCAATCAGTTCAGATGTACATCCGTGGAAGAGGGAAGATTGGATATCTCACCGGTGAGCGAAGCCAGCCTAATGT
>JASCZI010090660.1:150415-164667 GCA_036250425.1 Stylosanthes scabra
ATCCATGAACCTTTACCCACTCCTATTTTGCATGAGGATACAACTTTCACTAATCAAACAAATTATGAAACAATTGTAAAGAAAGATATGAATACAAATTCTGATATTGTGCCAGAAATAGTTGGAGCCCAAATAGGAAAAGAAATACCACAGTCAGAAAAGGAGCTTCGTTGTTATGCTCGAAAATATCCCAAGAAGACTAGAGACCAGCCCATCATCTCTAGCTAACCCAATCTGAAATCTCGCAAGACGGCCCAACCATAAGGCCTCGTGAACTTCCAGGTAATTCTGAAACCATTACTTCTAATAATGACCTTCCAATAGCTCTTAGGAAAGAAACTAGAAGCTGCACAAAAAAGATACCCAAAACCAACACCAAACACCCTATTTCCAATTATGTCTCTTACCAAAATCTCTCTCAAAATCATCGAGCCTTTACTTCTAAGATTACAAACCTGTTTGAGCCTAGGAACATAGAGGAAGCACTAGATGATCCCAACTGGAAACTAGCAGTGTTAGAAGAGTGGCATGCACTTAAAAAGAATGAAACTTGGGAAATTGTAGACCTGCCACAGAATAAGAAATTGGTTGGCTGCAAGTGGGTTTTCACCATCAAGTGCAATGCTGATGGAAGCATAGAGAGGTATAAGACTAGGTGGCTAAGGGATTTACCCAAACCTATGGAGAAGACTATAAAGAGACCTTTGCTCCAGTTGCTAAGCTCAACTCTGTACGCATTCTCTTATCACTTACTGCAAATTACAACTGGCCTTTACATCAATTGAATGTAAAGAATGCTTTTCTAAATGGAGAGCTAGAAGAAGAGGTGTTCATGAGACTCCCACCTGGATTTGAGGCAGAATTTGGAAGAAATAAAGTGTGTAAACTAAAGAAGTCTCTCTATGGATTGAAACAATCCCCAAGGGCTTGGTTTTCACGACTTGGAATGGTGGTGAAGAGACTTGGCTATACTCAAAGCCAAGCTAACCATACACTTTTTTATAAACATTCAGCAGCCAATAAAACTGTCATCTTAATTGTGTATGTGGATGATATAATTCTAACAGGTGATGATATCTTGGAGCTCAAAGACTTGAAGGAGCATCTTGCCAAGGTATTTGAAATTAAAGAACTTGGCTCACTAAAATACTTTCTTGGAATTGAATTTACAAGGTCCAAAGAAGGAATTTTTATGAACCAACGAAAGTACATCCTAGATCTTTTAAAAGAGACTGGATTACTTGGTTGTAAAGCTGCTGAAACACCTATGGAGCCTAACTTAAAATTGAAGCCAGCTGAACCAGAAAATGTAATGGACAAAAGGAGATATCAGCGACTGGTGGGGAGGTTAATCTATTTATCCCATACGCGCCCGAATATTGCCTTTGCTGTGAGTATTGTAAGCCAGTTTATGCATTCACCTGGACCAGAACACATGGATGCTGTCTTTCGAATCCTAAGATACTTGAAGGGGTCACCTAGGAAAGGGTTACTCTACAAAAACCGCGGACATCTCCATGTAGAAGCATATACTGATGCAGATTGGGTTGGGAATGTCATGGATAGAAGATCAACATCTGGATATTATACTTTTGTTGGAGGAAATCTAGTTACTTGGAGGAGTAAAAAACAAAGTGTTATGGCACAAAGTAGTGCAGAAGCTGAGTTTAGAGCAGTGGCTCATGGAATATGTGAAACACTATGGGTAGAGAAACTTTTGCGAGAATTAAAAATTCCTATTTCCCCACCTTTGAGGTTATATTGTGACAACAAATCTGCAATTTCTATTGCCCATAATCCAGTTCTGCATGATAGAACTAAACATCTTGAAGTTGACAAGCATTTTATAAAAGAAAAGATTGAGAATGGACAAATTTGCATCTCATATGTTCCAATCACAGAGCAATCAGCTGATGTTCTCACTAAAGGATTACCCAAGAAGACTTTTGATAGCATAATAAGCAAGCTGTCAATGAAGGATATCTTCAAGCCAGCTTGAGGGGGAGTGTTGACTAAATCAAATCAAATCTGATTTCATTTATTAGAATATATTATTGTTGGTAGATATTAACTGAAGTATATTTAATGTTAGTAGTTGAGTTAGATATTAGTTGTAGTATATTAATGAGGGTAGTTGAATTACGTTGAATATTTTTGTTATAAATAGGGTTGTTATCTCTTTAGAACATATTCAGAAAATTTAAACACTTCAAGTCAAATCAATTTATTTTATCATGTACCTCAGGAACACTCACATATGGCATACCTAGGAAAATAAATACTAGATGCAGATCATGCAAATATATATCAGATCAGAGTCCAAATAGAAAAGTTCTATTCTTTGGAACCAGTAACTGATGACATATCAGAGGATAGGCTTGAACTGTTATCTCCTCCAACTCCATCTGCAGGTTCATCAAGTCGATAGAAGTATGGCTTTGGAGGCATTTCTAAGTCATCATCTTGTGTCAGCATCTCCACTACTCTCTTCATTGAAGGCCTATCATTAGGCTTTGTTTGTATACACCATAATGCCACAATCATCATTCTTTTTGCCAACTTCATCTCTTCATCTGTGTCGTTCTCTATTGTGATTTCCAGTCCATCATGCAATTGATCATAAACCCAAAAGGGAAAATATATTTGGCTGGAATTTTCAGTCATTGCATTCAAATTCTTCCTTCTGCTGGCCATTTCCATCAACAACATCCCAAAGCTATAAACATCGGCTTTGTATGAGATTACGCCAACGTTTCTATAGAAGAGCTCAGGAGCCATGCATCCTATAGTTCCTCTGGCTGCGGTCAGAGTCAGAATGCTGGCATCGGTGGGATAGAGCCTTGCAAGTCCAAAATCAGACACTTTTGGATTAAAGTTGTCATCCAAAAGAATGTTGTGAGGCTTGATGTATGTCAAAGTGCAGAATTTTAATGTTGCAGCCATTATGCAGGTACTCAATACCACGTGCCACTCCAAGAGCAATGTTGAACAGTTTTTCACAACTTAAGGAAGCACTCTCTTGAGCAGAAAATATATATTTCTCTAAAGAGCCATTTTGCATTAATTCATATATCAAAGCACGCTTTGATCCCTCTGCACAGAAACCAATGAGTTGCACCACATTGGCATGGTGAATTCTTCCAATAGTAGCAACTTCATTGATGAATTCCTGACCATTGGATTTGGAATTATTCAATACCTTAACAACTACAAGACCACCACTTCGAAGCTTTCCTTGGAAGACAGAGCCATAGCCTCCACTTCCTAGTTTAGTGTTGAACCTTTTAGTAATGTTCTTTATGTCTTTGTAGGAGTATCTAATTGGCATAATGTTGTTATCACTTCACAAGAAATCTTCAATACTGTCGTACACAGATAAATGTCTTCGTCTCCATTTACATATGCAGAAGATAACGATGAATGGAACTCCAAGTACAAATTTTCCGAGAAGAAATAAAATTGTAAAGAAGATGGAAAAGAGAAGTGAAATCATAAAGTTGCTCAGTTTGACCCTTTCAGAATTGAATGGCAAAATATAATTATTTTTTCCTCTTTCTAATTTTTAATGCTAAGTTCTAATGGTGTACTTAGTGGAAAGGGAAAGACAAGGCTTACTCGTTCCATACATTAGACTCAGAACAATCGTAAAAAGTAGGTCTGCATGAAACAAACTGGAAAAAATAAAATTATCAATATATATACTATTGCGTTGCTGAGTGTAAACATCAGATTTCCCATTATGTAAAATAAAAAGAAAAAGTTTGCGAGCCAACATATTTAAAGCTAATATACACTTGGTGGGTGATCTTTTATTATTTGGTGATAACATTTTTCAATTTCGAATAATAATTTTTAAATTTTAAATAATAACTTAATTATTGAACAATGTTGAAATGGTAAGTGCACATCACATATCAATATCAATCATCAAATTAGTCATCATGTATTTATATATATTAATTTATACATTTTGTCAATTAAATAATTAGCTGGCAAAATAATCAAATTTATTATAATAGAATAATCAATTATGTAATAAACACATAATTAAAACTTTTTACCATTGGATAAAAACATTTTGAAATACTAAAAACGTGTTTTTTTTTGTTTTACAATAATTATACACAACTAAGTGTATTTAGCAACTAAGCTTGACCAAGCTTTTCAATCACACACGCCTCTCTCTATAGTTATTTTTGTTTTTTCTAAAATTGAATTCCTGATTTTTCGTTCATTCCTATTTTGCCTCACATACATTATTAGCAAGCTATTTTGTTTTTCTTTCTCACTCTATTCACCGCCGTTCTCCTCTTTCACCACCGTGATTCATTTCAATTCAATTTATTTGGTTCTGATTGGATTGAGGATGGATGTTTTTAACAATTCGTTCGTTTTTTAATGTCCTTTACCACTGTGAGGAGAACACCCATGGAAAGACCAAAACCACGTAAATAGGAGGAGGAAGAAGGAGTAGCAACAGTTGCAGGAGGAAGAGGAACAACAAGAAGAAGAAGATGATGTAAATATGGAAGAAGGAAGGAAGGAAGGAATAAGAAGAAGAAGATGTAGTACATTTGAGTACATTTGAGTGGTAACTTCCAATAATCCGTTTCTATTTTAATTCAAAATCCATTTCTACTTTCATTCAAAACTCGTTTCTGTTTTCATGAAAATCCAATTCAATTTTTATATATTACAATCAGTTTCTACTTTCATTCAAAATTCATTTCTGTTTGAGCTAAACAAGACCACGCCTAGGCGTGGGTTCATCACCAAAACCACGCCTAGGCGTAAAAGAAAATCCGTTTCTACTTTCATTCAAAATCCGTTTCTATTTTCATTCAAATTTCACTTCTGTTTCATGAAACTCCAATTCAATTTTTAATTCAAAATCCGTTTCTGTTTTCATTCAAAACCCGTTTCTGTTTCCATTAAAAATCCGTTTCTGTTTTCCTGAATATCCAATTCAGTTTTTTATACTAAATCCGTTTCTGTTTTTGTTCTAAATATGTTTCTACTTGTCTTCAAAATTCGTTTCTGTTTTCAAAAAATATCCAATTCAGTTTTTCATCAACAACAGCAACACCACCAACAACACCAACAACAACACTAACACCAACAACAAAAAAGAAGAAGAAGAGATGAAGTTGATGATGATGGCTTCAACCATGGCGGCAGCATCGACGACAATGACATCAGCATCATCGACGACTACAACAGCAGAGGTAGTAGAAGGAAGAAGAATGAGGAAAAGGAGGAGGAGGAGGCGAAAAATTGGGCTTACGTTTTCGTGGTCTTGAAATTTGGGAGAGTGAGTTTTGAGCGTGTAATACATGCGCCGGGTGAAAGTGGGAGAAAAACACTTGGTTGAACTTGGTTTGGTTAAATGCTTGGATGTGTAGTATTATTGTTTTTTTTTATACTTTAGTTAATTGGGGACTGATTTTAGGAGGCTTAGAACATGATTTTATGTAATAATAATAATAATAATAAAAAAACGAAACTCACTTGTTAGCCAAAATCATCTAACTAGGAGTCAAAAGATTGTGAAAAAGAAATACTCTGAAAGATTAAAAGAGATAATAATTTTAAAAGATTTAAAATTTTGATAAAAATTAACTTTTTTTTATTAGTTTATTCCATTTCGTCACCAGTAACAAAAACAATGATATTTAATATTTTTATCAAAATTTTAAATTTTTTAAAGATATTTTTGGCATTAGAATATTTTGGAATAATTTTTTTTAATTTTCCATAGTTATTTGTTTAGTTTACTTAATATTAATATTCGCATAGTTGAATTGGCAAGTGTCTTATTAACTAAAATTAATTATTTTTAAAGTTTAATAAAAAAAACTGAAAACAAATATTAAACCATTTTAAAAATATTGGGCTATTGGCACCTTCGTTAAAAGAAACAATAATTTTAGACAAGTAAGTTTTTTTATTAACCAAGTCTAACTAAGTCCTTCTCTTCCACGCGTTTTTTGTTTTCACGTTGTTCTCACGTGAATTTTATTTTCGACACAGAGAAGAAGAAGACGACCATGATGATGACAAGGAAGAGAAGGAGGAAGATGATGGCAGCGGCGGCAGCGATGCAACAAACAGAGAAGAACACAAAGAACAAGAAGAAGAAAAAGAAAATTAAAAATGCAGAAGAGAAGAAGAAGAAGAAATGTAATTCATTTTTTGTAATGAAATTCGGTTAGATTTTTCAATGAAAACCATTTTGTTTTCCATTAAAAAACCGGTTCGTTTTTGTTAAAAAACAGCAAAAGAGAAGGAAGAAAAAGAAGAAGAATGTAGCAGTGAAGAAGAAGAGAAAATGGAAGGGGAGAAGGAAGAAGAAAAAAAGGGAAGAGGAAGAAGAAGAAAAAGATGAAGTGGAAGAAGAAGAGGAGAAGAAAAAATCCGGTTTTTCTTTTCAAAGAAATTCATTTCTTTTAAAAGAAATTCATTTCTGTGCATGAAATAATGCTGCTGTTGTTTATTTGAGCAGGCCATGAAGTGAGATACATCCATTCTATACGACATGAGTCTCCCAATGCCAAATCCTGGAGAGTCTCGTCAACATCACTCACAAAGAATCTACTCCCAAGCGCATACGAGTCATTCATCATGCAAGTTGCTGCATCATCGGCAGAAGTGGATTCTACTCCATATGGTGGGCACCTCAAATATAACATCTGCTTTGTAAATCTAATAGATTCACCAAAAAAAACCTGTGTAATCCAATATAAATATGGTTCATAACCCACTGTGGTGAAATTGGAGGAGGTCAAAGAATAAGGAAGGAGAGAAGAGTGGTTGTGGCTATGGAGGGCAACACTCGCATCTACTAGTCGGATTGTGTAGTTGTTGTAGTTAATCGACTGCACTTGGAACTTGATTGATTTGAGATAGAGAAAGAGTTGGTTATGATTCTCGCAAGAGAGGGCGTACCTGTGGTCACCTCAGTTGGTTGGAGTTGGTCCACTATTATACAGCATGAAAGGGTGCCTTATTTCATGCCTCCCACACCACCCAGACGGACACATTATTTTTTTATCTGCATCCGTTGCCACCATGGCATTCCCCCGGACATCATAAAAAATAGCATTGAAAACATTTAAGAAGATCCACAGGAGCAGTAGAAGGGGTACCAAATATGAACAAAGGGATAACATTTTCTTTAATTTGGTGTAGACATTAATAACAAGAGACTACAGATATAGATTTAAAAAAGATATATAACAAGAATCCACAAGGACTTAGTCTTCTGGAAACGTATGTGCTCCATGGAGGAGTTGACCATCAGTGTCACATAGGTCCACTAACCAGTCATAATACATGTGGTTTTGACCAAACTTTGTAAGGACACTGCCAGCTGCAGTCTGCAGAAATTTCCTAGATACTAGGTTTCTAGGCATGTCCCATTAAGCATCCTAAATCCTTTAGTTTATAACACAAATACTTATCCTTTAAGCTGTTAGAAAATATTTTGGAGGAAATAAAAGCCAAAACTGAACATTATTAATTTTATGGATAAAAGCCTCAAGTTAAAGAGAAGGAAGAATCAGAGAAAACTCAAAATACAATATATGAATAAAAGAAACCTAATTAGAAAAGGAAATGTGTTGGTTACAATGATTGGTTGGCCTCTTTAACAGCAAGTGGTTCATACCATTCTGGACCAAATCCAGCAGCTTTTCTTGCTGTTTCATTAAAAGGTGGTTTTAAAGGTCCTCTGAAATATGTCCTCACTATTTCATGAAACTTTGGAATCACTTCATTCTCCTCTGTCCTCATTTCTTGCTCTTCTGTGTCTGAGGCTGGCTTTCTGGACCTGTGGCATAGATACTTGAACCACCTCACTCCAGCAGCGCAATGTGTAATCTCTTCTGGGTAAACTACTCTTTCTAGTAGCTCTGCTGTAGTGTCATCCCCACCATTGCGAAAACGAGAGATTGTTGTAGGCAGCACATCAAGTCCTCTGGCCTGTGTTCAAACTCACCAACGTACTATATTTTAGATAGAAGGGGAGAGGGAGATATATAGGTAACAGGACGCAGGACAAACAATTTTGAAACACCAATTAATTTTTTTTTAAAAAAAAAGTAATATTCAGTGCTGCTAAATTAGGGACAATAATTTTATCTTGTGATTCCTTATGCACTTCATTAATCCCCTGCCAACAAAAATATTCAAAAGCAACCTATTGACTCAATCATGGTTTCTAAAAAGACCAATCCAAGGATCAAAGGATGTCAAATGGCCCATAAATATAAAACATATCCGTAAAAGAAAAGCAAGGCTCAATGTGAGACACACCTCATGGACACAATGCTCAACTGCTAATCGTGATAGTAAATCCTTGGATGTAGCCATAGCAGAATCCCAAAGTCCATCATGAGCTGGTAATGCTCCATAATAAGAACCTAGCTCCTCAAGCCGTGCAGCAAGAAGGGTGAAGTGTCGCCCTTCATCTTGTGCGACCTTCACAAAATCTGTGAAGAATTCTCTAGGCATCGCTTCTTGTTTGCCAAAACGAGCTATTATATCCTGCAAAAAAAAAAACACATAAAATAAATATATAAATAGTACCAATCTATCTTCGCAGCTGCACGCAAACCGTACAAAACAAAGTATTCAGAAAACACAATAACAAATGCTTCGGAAGGAGGAGCAAGTGCATTTAAGTTAAATACAAAATATCCATAAACTGAGTGTCACACTGTCACAAAGTTTATAATTTATCTTATCTACCATGAACATACATTATGCCACATACAAAGTTACCAAGAATCCTAGTCAGCAGTTAACAGAGTTATGAGAGAAATGAGCATTGTGATTCATTGATAACTGAACTTCAGCTAATATACACAAGCATGGAGCTGTAACTAACCTGACAGCTCATCACAAACAGAAAATAGAATTCTAACTAACTTTATATAACTGACATGGCCACACTGACAATGTGAACAATCAGATAAATATCTATTGTATCAAAAAGCCTCTAAAAATGAAAGGAAGGTAAGGCAATGGAATAAGCTAAAGAAGAATACCCAAGAGAGGTCAATGGCCCAGCTTTCAGTGTGAGCAAGACTATGCACAATAGCTATCCTGCTCTGCAAGCTGCCAGCTTTGCCGAGCTTCGGCATCAGACTCGGCGCCACCAACTTCACCTGCCAAGAATAATAAAAGAAAAGAAACAAACTCAGATACGTAATATGAGTGAGGCATTTCATCAAACACATGGCAGTGGCAACCCAAAACAGAAGAGCGAGAGAATGCTAACATTGGAGAGCCTTTCGGGGCGATCAGGAACGGTTAGATTGCGAGAAGGGTGGTAGGGAAGAGCAATGGCACCATGGAGCCACCGTGAAGCGACGGAGTCGCCGAGCCGAGCCTTCTGGAAAGGATCGGCAGTGTTGAGAACCCGAAGCGCAGCTTCAACTAAGGTTTCTTCTTCGTGCGAAGTCATCTGATTTCTCCTTCGTTGCTAGTCAAATTTCGAAGTTTTGCTAGTCAAAATTAAGGAAGGTAAGGAGAAATTTTTCGCCTACGCCTCACTACGACGGTGACGATAAGTGATAACACGGTCTTTTTTTTAGGTTAAAAGTGATAACACGGGTATATTAGCAAATAATGTAATATAATTATTTTCTTAATTTTTTATCATAAATATCAAAAATTAACAATTAAAATCGTCCCTCAATTTTTTAAACTCAAAAAAAAAAAATATCTCAATTTTATTAATAATAAAAATATTCACAAATTATTTAAAGTTATTTTCATAAAAAGTGACTAAAATACTTAAATTTAAATATTTTTATCAAATTTTCAAATAATTTATGTGCATTTATTCTTAACAAAATTAGTGTATTTTTGGTAGTACTTGAAATTTTAGGACAATTTTGATATTCAACTCAATTTCAAAACTCAAAAAAAAATAATTATCATAAATTTTAAACTTTAAATCTTAAAATTTTTCACATTATAATTTTAATTTTAATTATTTAAATATTTTTAAAATTTAACAAAATGCATAATTTTTAGTCTAAAACACTCTCCTAATATGTTGTCCAATATTTGATACATTTTGTTAAATAAAAATAATTTTTTAGTCTTTATAATTTGAGTTTTTTTATGGTTTTTGTTTTTAAACATAAATAAATAAATATTTGAAGGATTTTGAATTTTGACTGCAAGACACATAAGAGGCCATATTAAGAGTATAAGACATAAAGACCAGTTACCGGGAAGTGCTTGGCGGTAGAGGGTGGTGGTGGTGGTGGTTCCTTTTGCACGGTGTGAAGAATGACGGCTCCGAGGAGTGAGTCGACGCTTCAACGCCTCTACGATTTTGCGAAGATGGCTCTCATCAAGATCTTCTCTCATCCCTACGCCACGGTTACTATTCTCTCCCTCACACACTCTCTTATCATTCTCTTTCTCTCACCACTCACTCACTCACTCTCTTCATTGAAGGTCTGTGACTTTTACTGCGGCGGAGGCGGCGACTCTGAGAAATGGATGGAGGCACAAATTGGCCACTACATTGGAATCGATGCCTCTTCCTCTTCTCTCGACGATTTGCGTGAAGCCTGGGACTCCCACCGCAAATCCTTCACTTTCGAGTTCTTTGACCTTGACCCTTGCACAGTCAGCTTTCTTTCTTCTTCTTTTTTCCCCTACATAATTATGTTTTATGATTGTTTGTGTTGCTTCTTATACTCGCTTTTTTAGCATTCCTATCATTTGAGCTGTTTACATGGTTGATGAATTTAGGGCACTGTTTTGTAGTGACATTTTCCAGCTGAAAAGCCAAGGGGAACATGTGTTGTTATTACCTTCTTCGTTGAATTTGATTTTCATCTTTGTTTTGTTGCATATAATAGATTTCCTGTGTTGTGTATTCCTATTTCCCTTTTAGGAGGAAAATTTTTTGTTACTATAGAGAATGTTAAGGTATAAGCACAATGGAACTTTATTATAGTATGTAGGATATTAGGATTTAAGAACTATAAACCGATTCTTTTATGCGAAGAGCACACCGATAAATCTTGGAAGGAAAAGAAGTTGAACTAGTGTGGTTGGGTGAGTGCACTGACGAAACTGTGATTCTAAAGGCTGTAATCTAGGCAGAATGTAAAAGGAAAAAATAAAAGCTAATTTTTGGTAAGATCTGTATTCTGTGAAGCATGTGCTTTTTGACACCTCTTGCTTGAAGATGCTTCATTCTTTATTTTACCACCTTAAGTTGGAGTAAAAATGAACCTAGTTTATTAGTGCATTTTGTCTGATATTGTGCATTTTCCTTTCTAACAGGAGAATTTAGAAATACATTTGGAGAAGACCAATGTGGCTGATTTTGTCTGCTGTCTGCAGCATTTGCAGGTTTGATTTCTTTTTCTTCTGGATTTTTATGGATGATATCTTAGTATCTAACGTTTCTCCTTACACTAACTATATGGTGATAAGATATTCTGCATAATTATGTAAAAAAAGATGGAGTAAATCCAGATAAAGTTCAGCTCCTTTAGCAATATAGTACATTGATGCTTGCAATGTGTTAGTTACTCTTTTAGTTATTCCACCAAGATTTAGTTGGAACTCCACTTCTGATTAACATCTCTAATGCAGCTGTGTTTTGAAACTGAAGAGAAAGCACGAAGACTCCTGCATAATGTGTCGTCTCTGCTGAAGCCAGGGGGTTATTTTCTTGGTATTACTCCTGACTCATCTACCATATGGTATGAGACTTATTTGTCGAAGGTCTATTATTCTTGAATGTAATTGTGTGTGCTCTCTTTTCTTTTTCTTTTTTTCGTATTTTTTTATTTGGTCTGCTATGCAAATGAAATTTGCACAATATGAGAACTAGATGGGTGATTGTGATGGCGTTAAGGAGTTATTACGTGAAACTCAAACACTTCACTTATATATCTGCTCTTAGATTGTTACTTCAAACACTTAGGGTGCGTTTGGTTTGCGTTTCCATTTTCTGTTTTCATTTTTAGTGTTTTCTGTTTTCTGGATTTTATGAAGGAAAAAGCGAAAACAGCAAAAAACAGGATTTTATTGTTTTCACTTTTTCCTTCACAAAATCCAGAAAACAGAAAATAGGGAAAATGAAAACAGAAAATGAAAACGCAAACCGAACGCACCCTAATATTTCCTTGTATTTGGCTCAATGCTTGCACCTACATTGTTTGGCTTGATTTTCCTAGATAGCAGCATCAGATCACCTGTTTATCAGTGACAATAAATAGTAGGTATCTAAACTGTGTCTTTGGTTTGTGATAACCATGTCCTAGATATCTCACTGTTCTTTCTTCTTATTATGCCCTTATTAATGTTTTAGGTAGTTTCAATCTTAATCGGCAGATGTGCTACTTTAGATTACTAGTTTTACTAATGACCAACTTCAGGGTGTGCACCTTTACAGTCTGCCAGGATTCTTTGTATATATTTTTCATATTTCTGCTTCCTTCTGATGTTATTATTCATTTATACTTGTGATGAAATCTCTCCGCCGAATAGGAAACTGAGAAGAATTGTCTAGTGTCTAGGAGAAGTCTACAGAAGAGGTCCAGATTTAGATAATTAATGTTCTTATTTATTAGACAATTGTGTTTTCTTCTACTTGTAGCTGTTTCTGTCTGTTTCTTTTACGGCGGTTCCATCCATGCATCACATTTCTGAGCATTGATTTGAAGTCTGCATGAGGTCTTTATACCAAAATATGCTGGATTTTGGTAACGTTATAGCCATATAGGGCCAAATACCAGAAGAATGTTGAAGCATATCACAACAAAGGCGGCAGCATGAAGCCCAACATTGTTCCCAACTGCATTCGGACAGAGAATTACATGATTACTTTCGAGGTTGAAGAAGAAAAGTATATATCTACACAATTGTTCAACTGTATGTTAACAATTCTTCTCTTTGGTTATGTAACCACTATTGATACATTTGAACCTGATCTTTCTAGGTTTCCCTTATTTGGGAAGAAATACCAGCTGAAATTTGCCAATGATGCCTCTGCTGAAACCCACTGCTTGGTTCATTTTCCAAGCTTCATCAGGTTTACATCTTACTTTATAAAACCTAAGATTGATACTCTTGAGTTGCATTGATTGATGTCAATCTCTAATATT
Source organism: Stylosanthes scabra (assembly GCA_036250425.1). Lineage (NCBI taxonomy): Eukaryota > Viridiplantae > Streptophyta > Magnoliopsida > Fabales > Fabaceae > Stylosanthes > Stylosanthes scabra. Next base: position 163,561 of record JASCZI010090660.1, read on the forward strand.
ACCAAGTAAATCTTTTCTCAAGAAGGAAAACAATTGACTTTAGAATTTCTTGCATTTGTTACATTCATATGATCAATTTCCACTTTTAGTCTGATATGACTTGTGTTCTTATGAAACTCAGGTTGGCCAGAGAAGCTGGTCTTGAGTATGTGGAGATACAAAACTTAACCGAGTTTTATGATGACAACAGGTTGGGTTTGCATTCTTCTATGTAGGAAAATAATCTTTCCAAATCCTTTAACTATAGTATACAGTGTGTTATTCACAATTTCGCAGCTAAGACTGTTTATTGACCTCCCTTTTTTTTTTTTCTAATTGCTTAAAGAGCACAACTGGCAGGGTTGCTAATGAACTATGTTCCGAACCTATTGGATCCTAGGGGAAGACTTCTTCCTCGATCATATGATGCCTTAGGTAGTCCATTAATTGTTTCTCTTGACCATGAATGACCTAGTACAAAGTATCTTGGTTTCACTTTCATCTATAGTTAAATAGAGTACTGAGTTTTCCATTCAAATGCAGGTCTCTATACAACATTTATATTTCAAAAGCCTGATCCAGATATTGCACCTCCAATTTCCAGTCCATTAATCCAAGAACCAAGCTATAATCTTGATGAGGTAATTATCAATTTATGTTACTAGTTTTGAGTTTTATTTTTTCTTCCCGCATGCGTCACGCTAGTTTTTTTTTAAATATTTTTTTGGGCCCCTTATTCTAACTCATTCGTACCCTGCTTTTTAAAAGGGTTTCTGGTTAAAGAGAAAAGTATATGGTGAGCATTTTTTGTGGTCATAGTTTAAAACCTTTTTTGTTTCAGTAAAAGTTTCCGTTTTTAACACCGATATTTTTTAAAAAGTGTATCAATTATTGCTTTGCTTTTGATGAATCCTCTTCTGCAAGTTTTGTCATGTGTCATACATGCTGGGAAGTGGGAACATCAGTTAAAGAAACATGGAAAAATTAATTGAACTATCAAAAAATTTATATAAACTCAAATATCAAAAATGGAAAAGTAAAATAAAATTTCATTGGCCTGGTGGGCGGCACACTATTTTGACTTAACATAATTAAAGAAGGCATAAAGTCTTAAAGTAGGTAATAACA
>JASCZI010090660.1:178924-188993 GCA_036250425.1 Stylosanthes scabra
ATTAGCATCACCGGTATTGAATGTTATGGATGCAAAAGGAGGAATACTCGCCAATGACTCCGGTGTCAAAGGGAGTCCACGTCTCTCAATCTGCATAAGTTTCGCATCATCAAAACTTTACTCTTTCTGCTTTTTACACTAGCAAACATCATTTAACCCTTAGAAAGGTGTAAATCAGCACAAATAACACAACTGGTAGAAATTACCTACAACAAAATTGGGAGAGGGGGTAAATTACCTCATTTCTATAGGAATAGAAATCATTGCAACCCAAAATGGTGATGTCAAGTCCTACAAGACCAATCCAATTACAAAAATTGAAATATGAAGTAGTTGACTTAAAAAGTTAAACAAAATTAGCACTGGCTACTACCTTGTAAGAGAAGCTTGTGCAACAATTCCTTTTTATTTTTATCCGATGTTGCATAAGCAGCAGCCACAGAATACTGCACTGCATATTCCACAAAAGGATTTCTCCCTTCACTGGGAAAAAAAAACCAAATTAACTATCTAAATATTTATTCCACTGAAAAGCCATTATATTAAAAAAAAAAATAAAAAACAAAAAACGTGCCTTGAGGAAGAAACACTTTGGATGGTGAGATTCTTGAGCGCGACCTTGTAGATTCCTTCTCTGCCGAGCTGAGGAGAAGTTAATTTCACGTCTGTCCAAGCCTGAACGAAGCAAGAACCAATTAATTAGTTAACTAATTAACTTAATTAAGCAATTTAATTAAAAAAAAATGAGGAGTTCAATCAGAAACGCACCCAAGCCCAGCTATCAGGTCGGATTTCGTTGTGGAGAGGCTTAACGATGGCGTAAAAGCGAGCATTAGTGCTAAGAACGAGACCTGCGTTGGGTCTCTCTAAGATCAAGTAACCGCCGGTGATTAAAACCTTGCCAGGTGCAGATGCAACGCTGTGATTAGAAAACAAATAAACAAAGTTAATTAAGCAAAGTTTAGTTGGTAAGTAAGTTAGAAGGAGGTGGTGGATTAACTTACACGGCCATGGTGTTAGTGCGGAATTGGGAATGCTTTCAATTAAGACTTTAAAGAGTGTGTCAATCAGTGACGTTCTCCACAGTCATTAATGTGACTGTGAAATGTGGATCATCTCTTTCCTTTGCATTCAGCTTTGTTTGAGAAAATCGAAATGATAAAATATTCAATTGTAAATCAGATTAAATACCCAAATTAATTGTTTAGAAATTCTAAATTATGTTTTAATCCATTAAATTTTTATTCTCCAAAAATTATTATTTTTCATATTTAATATTATTGGGCTCGCTTTGCACGTGGCCCTGCATGCAGTGAGGAAGACGGCACTAGATCTGCAAATGTCTTACGATTTAGAATTAGCAAGTCATCGAACCGGTCAGCCTACGGAGTCATGGAGTCACAGGTCTGATCATTGGGTCACAAGTTGAACCGTATAACCGGTCTTAAATACATAAAATTATAAATTATGAAAAAAGTTAAAGAACCGGAAGAACAACACTCACGAAAGAGAGACGGAACTTGAAGAACATAAATAATTCATAACAGCAAACAAAATTTAATAAGCAATATACAACATTAATTCCAGCAACGAACTCAAACAAATAATTAAAAAAGAAATTGTCCCATCATCTCCTACTTTTATCGGTTTTCCCTTTTTCTTTTTTTCTTTTTTGGCCTTCTTAAAGTTCAAGATTTGTTGCACATGTTCTTAGAAGCAAGTGAAAAAATTATATTGTGCATGTCACAAATCAATTCCACTCTAACCAAGTTAGTCAACAAGCAAGAAATTAATATGTAAAATGTAAGAATCAGTACTAGTCACAGGCAGAGGCAGTGAAGCACGGCAAGGAAGACTCAGGCACAAACAGGGGACGACGTCGACTTCTGAGACACGGTCGGGGCACGGGACGGGGAAGACAAAGGAAGCACGGCGCCGGCGGAAGGGAAGGGACACAACGCGACGACGTTGCAAGTGGCGTGACGGGACACAGGGGCAGCGGAGCCAACGGGACGGCAGAGAGAAATTGGCGGTGGCCTGATGTGCGGTGAGGTCCGGTGTGGTGATTGGGTGAACGTTCAGTGTGTGGAGGCGGTGGGAGTGAGGATTTCAGATTTCACGAAATGGGGAGGGTTGGTGATAGAGTACTTTTTTTTTTTTGGTGATAAGGAAGAGGGAGTACCGAAATTTGGGTTTTCTTTTTCATTTTTTTTTAGGGGTAAAACAACACCGTTTCACAACTTCAATAAAAATTGACTGGCCGGTTTTCAAAACCGACCAAGTCACCGGTTATTATGTGAACCGGTCGGTTCAAACCGAATCGTGCCGGTTCAAGTGCAACTTCGATCTTTTAGCTTGCTTGGACTGGTGGGGATCCAGTTTTTCGGTCCGAGCTGGTTTTTACAACTATGATAATTAGAACAATAGTAAACTCCATAAATTAAAGATTAATTATTTATGGATACAGAATTAGTTTATGTATATCTTTTTTTTTTCAACCCGACATTGGATTGCTGCGTGAACAAAATGAAATTCGAATCCCGACACTTACTTAAGCAAGCGGACTAGTAAGCTAATCATTAGATCAATTCAAATTTAGTAAAACAAATTGCGATTAATTTAATACATTCCAATTCAAACATATCAAAAAATATGTTCTTACTGATTTGCTACCCAATCTCCATCTGATTACAAACACTAGAATAGTTTAGGTAGTTCACTAGTTGGTTAGTTTCAACATTAAGTTACAATATCATATTCAAAAATCTCATAAAAAATTACACATACTACAAATATTAATTACTATTAAATTAGTATTAATTATGCTAATGATGGATTAAGCTGCTGCAGGTAACTTGTTAGGAGAAGTTCGGCAAATTGGGCAAGATGCATTCAATGGAAGCCACTCGTCAATGCATTGAGCGTGAAAACAATGAAGGCAATCAGGTATTCTTTTCACTGTCTCTTTGGGCTTGTACTCCGACAAGCATATTGGGCATGTGTTATCATTGGGCCTCGGAAGAAGATTTGGGCTCTCCCCCACAACCATTTTTGGGTACGACTCAATAGTGGGCCCATCTAGGCCCAAAGTGATGGTTTGTTGTGGGCTAATGAGGGGCTCAAAATCAGGTACAGTTTGACTGTCCCAGGCCCAACGGTGGGCTAAGATTTTGAGCTTGTTGCAGAGGCAACTCAATATCGCGATGAAGCACAATAATGCTGGTACTCCTAATCCTACACCTATTGCATATTGTGCACCACGAGAAATCCCTGTCAAAGGTCAAGAAAAATAAAAATAGATAAATAAAAATTCATGTAAAAAGTTACATACATACATAAATAAATGAAAAAAAATATAAAGATGATCAAAGAGCAAAGGAATAAAGAGAAATAGAGTTGAAGAACAGCAAGAACAAAACTATTGAGACGGAGAAGAGAAAGAAAGAAATAATATTATTTCTTGGAGAGAGTAATTTTCAGAATTGTAATTCATTTGTTCATTGTACAACAATAACCTGATTAACACATATGAAAACAACACTATATATAGGAGTTAAGTGACCTCACTTAGGTCATTACTCACTACAAAAAATCTGTGTCAATTTTTTAAACTTTCATGTTTAATTCTAGACTTACAGTTCATTTCCAAGATACTGTAATTCACTACGATAAACTTAACGGGCCATGTTTAAGATATTTAAATTGTATTTTGGTCCATTATAAGTAGTTTTTATTTTATAGTAATAGTGTATGGTAATTTTCTATTCGCAATTTTTTTTTGTAAGTAATTAACCAACCATATTTAAAATGTTTATTAAAAATATGGTATTGAACCGATAGAATAACGATATTAGATGACTGTTACGTTGATTAAAAGTGTCGACTGTCGACTATTATAGTTCATTTTTTTGTAAATTAAAAGTAAATAATAATAATAATAATAATAATAATAATAATAATAATAAGATCTGAAATGAATTAAGATAGTAAATATTTACACAAATAAAAGATTTATGAATTAAACTCTTGAAGTTAACAAAATATATAATTACAAATTACATATGACGATGAAGAACATTCTAAAAAAGAAAATATGTATACTAAATTTCTCCTATATTAATATTCTTATATATATAATAAGCTGAGTGGAAACCGTTCCATTTTCATTATTTCATGTTTTTTTTCGTTTACATGTCCACGTCTCATTGTTGATGTTGATAATGACCACAACGATATTTTCATAATATGGACAATTAAAAGAAATAATTATACTCCTATTCAAACCCTCTGAGGTGATCACTAACCAATCACCCACCACCACAAGTTATTTCCTACCATGAATTATTTATACACAAATTGTAATGTATATTCTCGAATTAATAAATTAAAGATCCCCTAGTGGAAATGACATCAAAATTCGATCACCTTGGAAAATCAAAGTAAACGGCAAATATAATGCATAAAAATGTTGAAGGTTGCATGAAAAAGTGAATTAAATTCTAATCGGCCTTTTTTATTTAATATTTTCTATTTTTATAAGAGAAAAGTATAGGTATTCAATAATTTTTAAACTAACAAAAATAAAACATCTATAATCACTATTGATAACAGAATATTCGAAACTTAAAATAGCTATCAACTAACTTTAGAAATAGAACATTCGAAACCTATAAAAATAGAACATTTAATTCAAATTGTTGACTGATGTTGACTGAATTTTTATTGATTACCTAGCCTTCCTCCTCGTTTGATAAAAGTTAATTCTAAGGTTATTCGGTGCAATCATTTCATAGAAAATTATTTATTAATAAATATTAAATAAAATAATATAATATATTTGTCTAAATTATGATATGAATTTCATGATAGTGTACAGTGGTACCTTTTGAAGAGAAATCGTTGAAACAGACAACATGTGAAGTGGTGTTGCTTTCGAAGCCACATCTTCCACCGTGCGACTCACACCTCCCACACTGTGGCCATTCCCACGACAACCTTAAATTATCGCTGAGGTTAGACGACACAGCGTGTTCGTAAAACGGCACCGCAACCGGCACTTTAACCTTCTTAACCACGTTACAAATCGACGACAGGTAAACAACAACGCTTGACGAAGCCGTTGCGAAAAGCATGTGGTTTGAATCACTGAGACAAGCTATGGGGTTGTACCTATACTTGAGATACTCCAAGTTCACGGAACAGTTGAAGAACGTGAATTCTTGGTTGTAAACGGCTTCGAACGGGGATGAAGTGAGGTTGAGAGATAGTATTCGTTTTGGGAGGCAGTTGTGAGGGTCGTTTACCCACACTTGTTGTGTGTCGTAGTCTATTTCTTTGATGCTGAATTCTCCTCCTGATTGAGGTAGGTTGAGGAGTGTTTGGCCACGGTTGTTGCATGTTACTGTGAAACCTGGATACCCACATGATGATGATGAGTTTGATTGTATTTGGAAAGGGAATCGAATTACTGGCTCAGTTAGGTTGCAAACGGCATCTAAGCATGTGTCTTCTATGGTTGATGATGATACAATAAGGTGCTTTTGAGGAGGGTTGAAGAAGAAGAGGAGGAGAAAGAGGATGATGATGGGAAAGTTCATGTTTTTGTGAAATCGGGCAAGTTGACTTAATTGGGTTTTGGGGTTTGGGTTAATTACCTTCTTTTTGGTACGTATTATTTCTTTGGGCGTGATGTCTTAGCCTCTTAGGTGCACTTGCACAATGCTTTTTTAAAAAAAAAAAACAAAATTTTAACACCTGCACAACACTGAGGGTAAAGAAATTGATTAAATAATAAAATGAGAACTCGGAAATTTAATAATGATTAATCATTTATTTATCAATTTTAGAGAAAAAAATCCAAATAGAGAAAGTAGTGAGTAGGACGAACAGGTGGGGGGTTTTTGACTTGGGCAGTGACATATTAGCCGTAGGATGCCTCGCGATCCACGATGCACCCAACTTTAGGCAAAAGGGTGCATGATTGGACCTATTAGTGCGTGCACCACCACAGAACACATACCCAATGGTTTCCCACCAAATATGAAAAATTCTCAATCCCCTGCCCTTTTAACGAAAACATACCATAATTATCCATAAAAAATAATCTATGTTTTGGGTGAATTTTTGGATAGTTTTGTCCTATAAAATTCATCTTTCATTGGTAGAAAACTCTTTTTTTTTTATGCATGGTTTTATTAGTGTCCGAATCTTTTATAGGTAGTTTTGATATTTTTTTCATCTAATTTAATGTAACTAGTAAATATAACTAATAATATATATTTATTTTTATATAATTAATTTAAAAATATAAGGGCAAAATATGATATGATATAAGATAGATGTAATATTTGTAAATTATATATATATATAATACAGTAAATATCAGTATAAAAAAGTAATTTATATATGTGATTCATTAATTATTAATATAAAGACATCTGATAGTTAGAGGCTAAAATTAATAAGAAAAATGCGTATGAACTAGTAATTTTTATTTATATTAGTTAGTAAATACATTTTATTGGTATATTTGGATTTTTTTTTACATTGACTAATAAAAACATGATTTGTTGAGTGCTGAGGAAAAAAATTGTGTTTATCATGTAGCACTCTTCGTTACCAAATAATAAATAGAAAAGCTTAGCATTTGATATTTTTTTACATCCAGCATATTTTATATTAATTTCTTGGCCAATATTGAACTCAATCTCCTCTTTTTCCTTGGATAACATTGAATAAAATTTCTCAATTCTTAAACATTAATACTAAGTCGCATTGATTTGGACAATAAAAACAACAAAGTTTAATCAAATTTAAAATGTGTTGCAGGATGATGACATTCTAGTGAATGGCTTTGACTAGACATATTCTTCTTATTTGTGGTAATGGAGTTGAGTAAAAGGGTAAAACTATAGGAAGTGTTTTAAGTATATCAGTGTTACTGTGTTTTAATCATTAATTTTAATTATTTATATTTGTGCTAATGTTCATATTTTTTCGTGTTGTTGAATGGTGTGTGCATATGTGTACAATGACACACATAGATTAATTCTATTTTTATAATTAAAATCAACGGCTAAAAATAAACAAACACTTAATTTACCAACTATACTTAAAACGCTTCCAAAACTATATTTAATCATTAGTATGGAACACCCTTATCTCATTCTCTATACTAGTGTAAGTTGCGCGGGAATTGAAAGCATGATTAAAATTCTTACCTTTTTTTGTGACTAATTAAAATTCTTACTTGATTGGAAGTAAATGAAACATTGAAGGCTTATTTTTATTATAAAACAGTTGTATTAACAGAGGGAATCATTTATAAGGTAAGAAAATAATCTTATATAAAACTAATATTTACTAAGATTATTTTTATTTAAATTAGAAAGGTAACTAAACCTATTTTATGATTACCACAAATTAACCTGTGGACATTCTTTTCTCAATTGCCACGAATTGCTTAGTATTATATGACCATAACTACTAAATCTATATTTTATTGTTTAGTCTATTAATTTTAACTTAATTATTTGGATTTAAATAATATTATATCGCCCATAAAAATTGGTCACCTAGGATCTATAGCATTGGTTGAATAGGCTGAATAAAATGTTTCCACTACATTATATGGTTCAAACATGTTAGTTGATATAAGATATTTATAACAAGCTAGTTAATCATTTAACTATAATTAGAATGCTGTTTAGCATCAGTTAGCTTTAACCATAGTTAGTTAGCTAAAGTTGTTAGTTAGTTTAGCTCAATTAGTTAGATGTAATTAGTTCCTTTAAATAGTTTTAGACACTGTAACTAATTCTTTTCCCTTCTTCAAGTCTAATTACAGAGCATTCCTTTCTCTCCCTCGCTCTTCTTCATTGTTGCTTCTCGGTCTCAACCTTCACCAGCTCAAAACCTTTTTCAAAACATGAACATACATTGATTAAACATTTTAAGGACACATGGTTTAACTATACATGTTATGCATGTTGAAGACCCATTTAAAGTTTTGACACTTAATAATCCTGTTGAAGAGACTATCCAAGATTTCTAGTTTAAAGGATTATCTATTTAGTTAACCAGGAAATCTTAATTTATGCCACATGCCCAAACAGTTAAACTTACAGGTATATATGTGTCGTAGTCATAATACCCAACCCATCATGCCACAGAGGAAAATAATTTCATTGTTGCAACCATGTTGGATGGAACAATTAGTGGGATGCATAACCACAAAAATAAGAAAGTATGGGAACATGCTGATGTCTATTGAAAAGAGTAGATGGATAATTTGGCTATAGTGGAAGATAATAAAAAAATAGAAGAAAGGAAGGGTGAAAAAAAGAACCAATACATGCTAACACATCTCATGATTCCATGGGTTAATTTCTATGTATTTTAGACATTGTCCGTGCTTGATATTCTCCATGGATAACAATTGATAACAACTCTTTGTGAATTGTGATACCATGTAATGTTGGTTTGCTAACCTGGTGCTATTAATATTGATTTTAACATAAACTCCCTTATATCGTGCATGAACATTATTGTTTAATGTGGAGAAGTTGCAAGAGGCTCTTTTGGTGTACCGCATTTTGGATTGCATGGCAAGCAAAAATTACAAGAGGCGAAGGAGGAGATGATCAATTACAAGCCTTGTGTGCAGGGAGACAGAATCCAGAAGCTTGAAGGGGTTTATCATGCAATATACAGGGACTGGCAGTTGTAAGATGGGCGATACATGTTTCTATTATTGTTTAATTAGTAGGTGACATGGTTAGTTTTCATGTGTGTCTAGGTGAGTTATTGTAGGGAATTTAGTTTGGGTATATAATAAACAAATAGTATCAGTGTTATATGATAAATAAGGGTAGAAATTCTAAATCGGTCTCTAACTTCTAATAATTTTATTTTATTAAAAAATTTCAAATAGAATTAATATTATTCAACATTAAATTTAGGATGAATTAGACACAAAAAAAAAGTTTGGGATGAATAATTAACAAAGAAAATAACGTAGACGTTAATTTTATAACTGACAATAAAACTAAAAAACAAAAAACAAAAAAACCTACGAAATAAAATATATATGGGTTTGTGAAAGAAAAAATTTGTAACTTAACTCCATAGTTTCTTTATTTATTTTACTTTTGTTCTTACAACAATACCGTTTAGTGTGAGTGTCAAATTGAAGAATCAATGCCTATGTTATTGATCTTTTAGTGAATTGTTCGTTAATTCTTCATATTAAATTGAATGGTAGGACAACAATTGTTTCGTTATAAACTTTTTTTATTAGAATAAGACGATTGAAATGTCAGAGACTATCTTAGAATTTGATCCGGCAATGATGACTAACCAACTAAGACAATAATATTGAAAAATATAAATATAAAATATTTTGTATATCCCTCTCACTAAAGAGATATAAAAGTAATCAATCCAAAATAGAAAAGCAGCCAAGTCTACAGTACCAAAATGAACAGTACCTGATTGTGAAACAATGCCTAATGAACAGTTACTACTCATTTTCATTTCATTCCTCATTTCCATTTCATTTGTATATTATATTATATTATATTATATTATATTATATTATATTATGTATATATTTTATATGTATAATATTTTAATATTTTATATTTATATTTTATATAAAGAAACATCTAAACCTTTTATCCTCTGGAAGATAGAAAAGTTGCACATTGGGAATCCAAAACGTATTTGCCAAAGTAAGAAACTCACATTTGATTGGCTAATTGTAGTTAACACAGATTGAGATGAGTTTAATACACAGTGGGTGTAACATTAGTTCATTAGTTCATTGGGTAATAGCAAGCTCCTAATGGATCAGGAAGTGAGAATATATGATAAATCTCTCAAATGTAGTTTTTTGAAAGAGGAACAAAGAAAACACAAAAGAGTATTTTCCAAAAGAATAGAGTGGGAAAAAAGTTGAGCTTTCGAGATGGCATTGAGTTCGGCAGTTGCTGGTTCAAGCGAGAAAACTGATCGTGTTGTGGATGTCCGGCCGGCGAAGCTTCATTGTAAGCTGGTTGTTGCCGTCGTC
>JASCZI010090661.1:0-23663 GCA_036250425.1 Stylosanthes scabra
ATATATATATATATATATATATATATATATAAAATAAATAAATAAAAAACACAAAAAAACCTGCAAGTTCCGAGTGCCATAACAACCAACTTTAAACTTTGAAGTTTGAAATCCATATAGTCAATCATTTTTTTCTTTTATAGTAGTAATCACTTGGAAATTATGTGAAGTTTTTTATTTTTTATATCTCAAATCCTTCTTCTTTCTTTCATATTTTTAATTTTCTATTAATATATTCTTTAATTTTGACAATCCATATATGGTTTGATAGTCAATCATTTCTTTTTTTTATAGTAATCATTTCGAAATTATGTGAAGTTTATTTTTTATATATATTTCAGTTCCTTCTAGCTTCTTTCTTTCATATTTTTTAATTTATTTCTATCAATATATTCTTTGACTTAACAACCCATATCGTTTGATAGTCAATCTTCAATTGTAAAAAAATAATAATAAAAAAATTACAATCCAACGACTATATTTAGTAATTTATTTTTTTCTCAAGTGTCTTAAACAAAATTTTTAAAGTGGATTAGTTGAATCAATCTCTTTCGAGAAAGATCACTAAGCCTATATTTTATTCTAATATTTTACAGATATTTTTAAAATTTTTCAAAAACAACAAAAGCAAGTGTTTTATAGATTTTTTATCAATTTGTCGATATAAATGATAGACTATTAAACGGTTGTGGGTACCAAGTCAAAGACAATGTCAATAAGAATAAATGATAAAAAGAAGAACAATAAGATAATGTAAATAGACTGAAAATGGAAATGGAAAAGAATAATAATAAAATACCGTAAAGGAAATGAAATGAAAAGGAAAAATGAAATGAAGAAAGTAGATAAAGAACATAAGTACATTAAATGAAATTGAAAAGAAAAATGAATGAAACAAAAGTACATAAAAGAACAAAGATAAAGATAACTGAAATATTACTGAAAGGAAAATAGGTGGAAGGAATAACACTTAATTTTTCTATGTGTATCCATTTTTTGAGTTTGGATGTGTAGAGTACTTTAATATTCCAATCCCTTATTCTGATACTAATGCTCATATTTATAAGTAATTTTAGGAATTTAAAATTACAATAATATTATAGGAGTTTAAAACTACTTCTTCATCTAACTTTTATATAATATGTAACTTCTGCATGAGTCATAACTACTAAGACTTCTAAAGTTGATTTTTTTTTCTATTTCATGCATCTGTAACTTGATCGAACAAAACATTCAATTTTATATTTGTAACTTATCGATATTATTTAATAAAAAATATTATTTTGGATATAACGGCAACAAAGCATGTATGTATATATATATATTACCCAAATATAAATATAGAGATTTCCTTTGATTCATTGGTTTGGAATAATGGTACATTTCAAGTTAGAAATAAACCTCATTGAATTGTAAGTGTGTGGTAGTAAAAGATCAAATTGAAGAAGAAAAAACCTATACTAATTATTCAACTTTATTCTAGATATAAATGGGATCAACTATATAAATAAGACAACACAATAAGTTTAATACATACAAACAAATTTTTAATAATTAATTTATCACCTTCATATATATTTAACAATGGACTACAAATTAAACAGTTTTGCAAATAAATAAATAATGAATAATAAATTAAATATTATATATTATTAATTATATATTATATAGATATGCTGTAAGGAACACCCTTTCCAGTAACTCCAGGCCCTGAAAATGGCTTCAAAAGCTCATAAGGCACTAATCCAGCTCCATGCCTATTCTTCAAATCAATGTTGCCATTTCTTGAATCTATGATCCCTTCAATCTCCTTCAACCTCTCACTAAACCTTTCAAATGATGATTTCACAATTGGATCCTCACCCCATGATGGCTCCATGTATTGTCCAATATACTCTTCATCAGGTGAATGATCAGATAGCAAGTTCAAAATCACCATAACCAAAGTTGCTTGAATTTGTGATGGGAAACTCTCAATTAGGGTTTGATTAGGGTTTTTCATGAAATTCTCCCACTCTTGCAATGAAGGGTCTTCATTGGGCATCTTGTTCCTAACAATTGTGGGTCTATTAGGGAAATATCCACCATAGATGTATTGTGCAAAATTCACTGAAGCATGGTGTGCTGAAGAGACCCAACATATGGTGGTGAGAATGTGAATTAGGTCATTTTGGGTGGTGAGATTTGGCCACCATGGATCACTAGACTTGTCACCGTGACCAATTGTTATGATTTCATTCCACCATGATTGGAGTTCTTGATCAGATTGAATGGTGGTTGGATTGGGATAGTAATGGGTGACATAATCTGTGATCCATTGTTTGAGAGAATCCCATATGAGGAGACCATCATTGGCAAAAGGGTAATCTTCAATTGTTAGCTTTAGGCCATGTGGTGCATTTGGATCTTCCACAGCCATTCCTCTGTGGGGAAAAAATAAAATTATATTAATTAATACTATATAAAGTTAAGTGCTTATTATTATATCGCCACGGTTGGAAAAATTGTTGCTGAACATTTTACCACAATTTATAAGAATGGTTGATATCTGTCGAGATTGTTGTAGTGATATTATATATAATAATAACGATGAGATACAAAGAAGGTTGATAACTCTATTTATAAAGTTCCTTTTTTTATCCTCTCAAAGTCAAAGTATATGTATATATACACAATAGAAGAATTAGTGTCCTATATGGTAATTTTAGAAGGTAATGAATGAATAAATAGTTATAATAATATATATCCATGAAGGGGGATATAAAAAAAATTTGTTTACATATATGTTTTTGTTTATTAAAAAATATTTGTTTACATATATTCTTTTTTAACTAATAATTAATTATGCATAATCAATTTTTCAATAGACAATAATAATAACAGAAGATTATGATAATAACTTATTAGAAAAAAGAATTTTATAAAATACTAAATACATATTTTTATGGCATGGCTAATTTTCTTTATAAATGTAACTCAATTAAAAAATATAATAACAAAAAAGCATACAACATTATATTATATATATATATAAAATTAAAGAATAATAGACATATATATATATGTACCTGTGGATAAGATCATTAGGAAGTGCCTGCAAATCAAATCTCCAAAGCTGATCGTATACCTTTGAGCTTAATTCCATTGAATATTTCTGAGGAGAGAATGAAAGCTCAATGACCCCACTTGCACTAATAAGAACTTGGCGTGCAAGGGCATTAATCTCCAAAGTGTATCTGAGATGAGGATGCAATAATCTATATATTGGATGCATTGCACTTAGTTGTCTATTTGTTGCTATTACATAAGGTTCCACAGAAGCATGAGTTCTTAACCTACAAAACACAAAATATACATTTACTTATATATCTAAAAATCGTGAACCATATTATATATAACATTAAAAGACACTCATGCATATGCATAATGTTTATTCAGCATGTCATGAAATTACTTTTTTAAAAAATTTTAATTGACATGGAAAATATATATGAACAATTTTATCTTTAATATACACTCTCATGTATTAAGAATTTTTTTTTTTACTTAATTTTGTATGGTGAATACTCATTAATATTACAGTTGGCTTCATAAAAAATTATTTGTTAAAAATCGTTGGATGATTTGATATGTTTAACTCAATTGTTATTTATCAGTTTTAAAATGTCAATTTTACATAAAATAAACGGCACATAGATTTAATTTCTACCATTTTATATAGGCTTTTTTCTTTTTATTTCCTTTATATATGCTGAAATTTTTTTATTTTATTTGGAGTTTAATAAATATCAAATTTTAAACTTTTCATAAAAATTCCAATATCATGCTATAAAATCACTTTTGTCTAAAAGTTTAAGTCAATAAGAAGATACACATGAATAATTATAAACTTTTTTTGGACTTGATTAATTATAGTTCTAAGAGAGTAATTAGTGCTTGTATGTGGTGATAATAATAATAACAACTGGATGGAAAAAAGAGAAGTAAACTAATGAATGATGAAACTGACCAATGGCTGACAAGTTCATGAAAACCAGAATCATGAGCAAGAACATGAGCTTTTGCAAGCCTCCAAAGCCAAAGATCAGTTGAAGAAGAAGAAGAAGAAGGAGTATAAACACTCTTCCATTGTAGCTTTCCTCCATTATTATTATTCATTTGTGGTCTAGTGAGCTCAATTGCAAGTGGCTTCAATGTCCCTTTGCTTGTTAGGTAGAATATAGTCCTCGATCCATATAGTGTTGTTCCTTCAATCTCTCTTACTTTGCTTACATATGGTAATAGTAAGTCATGGTAGTCCAACATGAACAACTTCTTCTCAATAATCGCCTATATATTTATTGATTAATAATTCAATATTAGGGCTTACTCATATTAATTATTTATAAAATATTATATTTTATACTTTTTTTTTCTATAGCATTAGTTAATTAATTGGGTGGGTACCTGTTCAACTGTGATATTTATTTGTGACTCAATGACTTCATTAGTTATAGCAGATTCTGGTGGACCATAAACTTGGGGATCAAGTTTACTCCTCAATGGCCAATCCTAATTAAATGTTGAAAAAATAACTAATAATAATTATTTGCATGATGAATATATATATGAAATTAATATAAAATATATAAAGGGATAAACAAATTAAATAATAAATATACCTTGATCAATTGGATGCTATATGGATTAACACCTGCCAAAGTCTCCCTAGCAAATTCCTCATCTGAAAGCCAGAAGAATTTGTCCCCTACAATCCAATATAATGGATTCAAAATCATCTCAATCTCAATAATAATAGACCTAAAGGAATTTTACATTTTTTGGTTTAGGGTTCAAGGATTAACTAAGTATTTTTGAAAATTTTGCAAGTGGTTGAACATTTATATATGAGAATTTTAAATTGTAAAAATATTCAAAAGTTAAGTTTAGCAGCAATTTCAACATAAACAAAACAATTTAAATATGTTTAGCGACAATTAATGTTAAAACTGTCGCTAAAATTATCCAAAATTGCAATTTTTTTATTAACCGTCACAAAAATCATCGCTAATATTTATTTAGCGACGATTTATTTGAGATAAGCGCTGCAATTTATTATCGAATTTCTTGCGGTATTTGCAAGTAAACTAGTTTTTCATATATAGCTTTACTCTAGTATTTCTATGATCCACGTATTATAAGTTAAAGCCATATATTAATATTATTATACTTACTTTTAATTGATTCCGGGGCATCAAAGCGCAAAAGATTCTTAGTATCATTAACAACTTTGATGAAAGTTGGAATGGTTTGTTGGATGATATTCAAAGCATTTTTATTGAGAGGTGGTAACTCATATCCTTGTTTGTAGAGAGAATCTATGTCCTCAAAGCTTGGGAATCCAAGATTCAGATCAGTGAAAATTGCATCCAATGATTGCAAGATTGCACTTACACCTGTGGATATTGTTGTTGCTGTGAATTGCTTTTGTTTTGTTTCACTGAATTTTTCATCGCGAGGAACATAGAAACTTACACTTCTCTTCTCTGATAAAGGATCTGTTTTCATTATTAACAAATAATAAATTAATTATTAGGGCATATAAATATATAGATTAGGTTATTTTAATTTGAGTAAAAATATCTCATGTAAAAAATATTAATTAACTTATAAGTAAATTATTCTATATATAAAAGCATCAAACAAATAAACAAAAAATCAGGAAATATAAATTATGTGAAAAAAAATCTGACCATTTATATTTTCTCTAAATTATAGGGTAAATTTTATTTGAATATTTAATTTTATATCTACTTGTGACAACAAAAAAAAATTATATCTACTTTAAGGAATGCTTAAAGAAAAAGTAGATAAGCGAAAGATATAAATAAGTATTCATAATTTAGTTTAATTTAATAATGATAAAAAATAGTATTTCAGATATTTGCATAAGCACCACTTTTTTCTCATACAAATAAATCATTATTAATTTAATTATGTATATTTTAACTAAATTGAGAAAAACCTGGGACAGATATAAAAGAAGTGATATCGTATATTTTTTCAATACATACATAACTAATTTTTAATTTATATTATTAAATTTTGAAATAATTTCTACACTAATAAAACCATAACTCTAATATCTTTTTACTTTCTGATTGACCTCAAAAAAGAAAAAATATATATACTTCTCGTATAATAATTTTTTTATCTTTTTAAATTTTATAAAAAAAGTTATATTTATTTTATGTTAAAAAAGTTTTTTTAATTTCCGAGATTATAAGAGCCAAATTCTAAATTTTTTTATCAAATTTTTTTTTATATCATACTATAAAACTACTTATCTTAAAAGTTTAATTCGATAAAAAAAAAATTACATAAATAATTAAAAAAAAAGGATACCTTTATGAGAATGTTTTCTACCAGTGCGACACCTTCTTGGATATGGATATTGTTTGGAAGCACCAAGAACAGGTCTCTTTAGTTGAATGTTGGTGTCAGGGTCACCAAGGTCATTGTACACATCATAATCATATATTCTATCACTGCTTTTTCGTTCTCCTTCTCCATTTCCTCTTAATTCCACCAATTCCTCTTCTCTCAGCTTTCTCAATCCTTTTGGTGTTTCTGATGGTAAATAACACTAATCAATGTGTTTTTTTTACAAACACATATATAGGTTAGTTAGGTAATTAATTGACCCCCCTGTAACAACTTTGTTATATCTAATTATAATTATATGTATAAAAAGATTAGGCAAATATTTAATTAGAATACAAAATAAAACTTATTAATAATTAAAAAATAGTTAGTTAATATTGTTTAATTTTCTATCTAATCAATTATTTATGATTAAATAAAATTTTAAGATATGATTTTCTTTACTATTAATTCTATTCTATTAAACTTTCTTTTTATCATAAAAGATATGCCTGTTAACATTTCTAACCACAAAATGTGTAAACTAATCTCATATTTATCCTAGAATTAATCTATATATATATCAATGTATACATTCATACATATTGTTTAGTAACATAAAAAATTATAAATATTAGCAGAGAAAAATTTTTAAAAAATTTCTTTTTCTGTGCTAATGTTTATATTTTTCCGTATTACTAAATGGTGTGTGCCGATATATACAATGATACATGTAATATTACCGTTTATACTATTTATCAAAGATCGGATCAGATTAGTTCGACAAAATACAGAACAAATTACCCAATTTTGATAATTATGCTGAAATAATCCAATTTTTTATTCTTTTCACATGGGAATTAAATTTTAGGTGTAACTTAAAGTTTTCAATCACATAACATAATATAAAATAAACATTCTTGAAATGCAATTAATTTATTTACTATTCTAACCTTGTTAGAGAAGAAGACTCTCTTAGAAGCCTTATTATCACTCTTGGGTTGAATCCATGAATCACAAGTGAAGTTCAAATATCCATTATTGTTGTTGTTGAAACCATCAATCACTATAGTCTTCAGAAACAACTCCTCATGTTGCTCATTTTCAACAAGAACAGCACCGACTTCACCAAATTCTGGTGGAACTTCGAATAAGGCCTCATAAATAACCTCATTATTTTCATTTTCCTTTGTCTTCTGCACATTATAAGCTTTTATGGTGGCCCCTTTCTCCGAGTTCACCTCTTCATAAAACCCAAAGGTAGGTCACATTGTTAGAAGGGGTAAAGCCGTAACAACATGAGAGTTGCAAATTTTTTGCATTTTGATGGGGTAAGATTTTTTTTTCGTATGTTTTAGGTGAAGTTCGAACTCGAGATTCTCCAACTCTAAATAGGCAAGACTTTGATAACTTGGAAATTTTTATGTAATATATATTAGCATTAAAAAAATAGTATATTATTGTTTACCTGCATTTAATTGCATTAAAACTTTATATTCTTTATTTAAAAATTAAAGATATAAGTACCATTTTTTTGTGTTCCAAAAAATGAAAGGAAAAATAATAAGAAAGACTTAATTTAAGACTTCTTTTTTTTGTTGTTGTTAAATTTAAGACTTCAATTATCTTTTCATGAAGACATACTTCAAATTAAATTTCATACCCATTAATATATTTCTTTCATTTTAGGGGAAAAAAATGAAAAAAAAAGGCATAAGCAGCTTCACTCTTTGCTATATATGGGATCGATCTATCACTTTTGCTTTATAACATCATTAGATAATATCAGAATTTTTATAATCGAATTTCAACATGATGAAAATAAAATAAAAAAAAGCCATGCAACAAAATTTCATGAAAAAAAAAGAAGAAAAATATTTTCTGAGGGGCAAAATTTTGAAAAAAAAAAAGTATATATTATTTGAAATTTTCATATCTCTATCACGTTCATCTTGTCAAAGTCTCTTTTGACTTTACATAAATTGCCTTATCCTAATTTTTTTCTTTTAAAATTTTATAAGAATTATCAAATTTTATATATAAAAACTTTGATATCATGTCATGATATTATTAATCCCAAAAGTTTAAATCGATAAAGAGAAGACACACGAACATGAACTAACAGTCAAAAAAAAAAAAACACACACACACACAAATTTAAGGTTATTTAGTGAGGAAATCAATCCAACATTGGGATCATGAGAAAGAAAGAATCAAAGAAAGGGTGAACTTACTTGGATTTAGGTCATTGCTAACAAGCTCTAAAGCCAATGTTTTGCCAACCAATTCATGAAACCCATCAACAACTCCACTTATGATACCACCACCATTTTGTTTTAAGGTCACAATATTGGCTTTCACCCTTTCAGATTTTGCCTTCTTGTTTCCACTACTTGCCATAACAATTTTTCTTATTATAGAAAAAAATAAAACACACACACAGCGTTTTGATATCACCTTTTTTTTTTCTTCTTTTGAATTTCTTTGTAATAAGTTCTTAAGGAAATCTGAGAGTTTACATGCACTTGTATTGTATATATGTTCTTGATGCCGAATGTAACAATTATGTGTACTTCTCTTATGTATATATAAGGGCGAAGGTGCACTCTTTGTCGGTCTGTGATTGGTTAATAATAATAATACTAATAAAAAATTTTGAAGAAATATTTTTTGAATTTAGGGTTGTGTAATCTCTTGATTCTCTTCTCTTATTTTAATTTTAATTTCACGAGAATATAAAATATTTTACGTATTCGTTTAATTATATCAATTTTTTTGGATGACTATTATAGTAGATTAATATACAATATAACATTTTTGTTAACATTATGGTATTATATAATTGGATACACTTATAAAATTATTTTATAGTGGTGATGGTATATTAAAATTAAATTTAGTAAACAATTTTTTTTTATAAAATTTGAAAATAATTTGATATATTTTGATACCGTGTTATTATATTTATTTTGACGCAAACTAATAATATTGTCTTAAAAATACAGGTAAATACTAATGATGTTCAACTTTCAAAAAAATTTAGTAAATTTAATTATTAAAATAATATGATAATATTAAAAAATATTAAAAACAAAATTGAAACAAAATAAATGCTAACTTTTTTAATTTTAAAAAATATTAGAATAAAAAGTTAAAAACAGACTTTAATTATCTTCTCTCCTCTTTTTTTTTTCTATCGTGAAAATTTTGGAACCTATACTATTTGCCTATTAAAATAATGGGATAAAGTCAGTGTCTTAATCTCTAGTACACTATATAATTAGGGGACCATTAAAGGCATGTAACGTTGCGTAATTTGTATGGTCCATATAATATCTCTCTCTCTAAAATATTAGGGTTTGGAATGAAGAGGGCCAGAGGGGGAAATGGACGAAAATGACAAGCTAATAATTATCACCATATATGGAAGGTACGTAGTGTGTTTAAGCAGTTAGTCTAATCACTTTACTCGATCAAGTTAGTTTGCGCTTTTTGTTTGTTTTTCAATTCTTTTTCCGTATGCTTTCTTTATCTTTTATTTAGAGTTTAATAAGAATCAAATTTTAGATTTTTCAATTGTAAAAGCTATAATACCATTTTATAATGAGTAAATATTTAATTCGGTCCATGATCATCATTTTTAATTGAAACAAACTTATTCCTAATGATTTAAAAATTTTAATCGTTCATCAATCGTTTAAAAATAGGGATAATAAGTCCTTAAAATCGGTTTATCAAACCTAAATTTTAATTTTACAAATCGATTTAAGGATCTATTTGTCTTAATTTTTAAATGGTTGATGACCGAAATGAGGTTTTTGAATCATTAGAAGTGAACTTGTTCAAATTTAATATGATCAGAAATTGAATTGAGTGTTTACTATTTTATAGTATACGACTTTTTAAGAAAAAAATAAGTCGATAATAAAAGGAGACCGATAAATAATTAAATATGTAACATAAACTAACAAAGAAAATAACAATAAAGAGCTAAATTAGTAAATTGTACACATCCCATATCATATTTTAGTCCAATCCTTTCTTTTAGGTTTGAAACGATTTTTTTAATAGCTAGGTAATAAGTGCACCATTTATTTTGTTTTCAGGATAATGGCTCGTTTTGTAAAGCTTTAGGTATTTTAAAACATATTTGGAGCTCATCGTCTATTAATTAAATCTCCTAATATAAATGGTAAGTGGTTCAATTTATTTAAATATTTAATTTTATATTCGAATTTTAGAAGTGATATGTATGTATAAATAATATGATCACATCAAATTCTTCTTGAAATTAAAGGAGTACTCAATAAAATGTAAGAAAGTGATATGGACTTGTTGGGTTTACAATATCTCTATAAAAAAAAAATAATATATATATATATATGAACAATGCTAAGTAACCAATAAAAATTCAGCCAATATCAGCCAACAACTTGAATTAGATGTTCTATTTTTTTAGGTTTCGGATGTTCTGTTTTTAGGTTTCGGATGTTCTATTTCCAAAGTTAGTTGATAGCTACTTTAAGTTTCGGATGTTCTATAACCTTCACTGTGGATGTTCTATTAATAGTGGTTATAAATGTTTTATTTTATGTTGGCTGATTTATTGGTTTAAAAATTATTGATTATCTATACTTTTCCTATATATATATATGTCAAATTTAGGGGTGCCTTGTCCTTTTTTATACTTCCTTTTAAGTACAGGAGTAGTGGCTTGTTCTTCAGGAAAATCAATATGAATCGAATTAAGTTTTTACTCTCATCAACTATATATGTCAATTTTCATATATTCTACCCTCCAACCAATAAATTAGCTTCTAAGTCTTAAAAGTCATTAAAGAAGGTCGGGGCTAGCTACCATTTAAACTTCTTAATATAGAAGTAGGTCATCTGTTCACCTAAGAAAACGTATACGTATTTAATATGTATTTTAAAAATATTTATATTTTTTATTCTATCTATCATCATTTATAACTATTAGAAAAACAATATTTAATCATTTACTATGTGTATATTAAAGTTCAGCTACCAACTTAATTAATATGTACTTATGTACATTTATATATATTGATTTACACTTTCTTTTAAATAAATAATAAACTAATTGAATAATCAAACATGCCATAATACAATCATTAAACCCGTAATAGACTAATAATAGCTAAATTATGAGATGCCAAATAAATACATTTATATGTGGTGGCTGATTTTTTTAATCTATATGAAGTATTATAAAGAATTTTATAGCACGTATTGTAAATATGTTTTAAAAATATTAATCATCTATAATTTCTAGGCGAATGATACGATATCCTTTCTTTTTCGAAGGGTAATTTACCCCCTCTATCATATTAATTCATAATTAACTCAATAAATAATTTTTTTATGGTTGAAATGCATACCACTACTTATCTATATTCAACTTTTCACTGAATTTGATTTAGAATGATCATATATAATGAAAAAAAAAACGATATATTACATCACTTGTTCTTTTTGTATAACATGAAAGAACAAAAAAATGTTATATTATTTGTTCATTTCTTAGAAAAAAAAAACAATATTATATAAAATTCTTATTTAAATAAAATTATACATCAAACTCTAAAAAAAACTATTTATTAATTTAATTATGAATTAATAAATTAAAGAGGATAAATTACCCTCTACATAGAGAAGGTACCGTACCGTAGTATTTACCTAATTTCTATCATATAAATTAACTAAGGGAAGGAAAAATAGTAGTGCTTTTAGTAATAGTTTAATTCTAAAAATAAATAAAAGAGGGGGAGAAAAGAGGGAGATCCGGGGAAAATAATGTAGATGGTCCAAAATTGTCCAAAATTGTGATGCATGGAAGAATTTTCTATATTCCTCCTTGAATATGTATATGGTTTAATTTAAGTAAAGAATTTTTGTAAGAAATTTTCTTAGTTACTATATCAGATCGAAAGAAGAAGCTAGGTTTTGTCTTGTTTAAATGCAATAAGTAAGTAAGAATTTGCAAATATTCTTATCTTGGAAAAACTACCCATATTTTATAAAAATGTATTTTCCCGTATAAGAAAAAGCATATTAATTTGGAAAAAAAATTGGGAGGAGTTATAGCTAGTTAGCTAAGTAGCCATAAAATGTTTTTTTCTTTTGCTTTTATTAATGTATTTATCTTCTTATTTTATATTATTTAATTATTGTTAAAATAAATGAATAATTTTGTCACCAAAAAAATGAATAATTTTAAATATTAAAAATATTAAGTTAAATAACATATTATTTAGTATTGCTCACTAACTTGATATGCATGGTTTTGATGAGTTCAGCATTGAATTAGTGGGGCTTCAATTCAAGTTATATTAAGAAAGAAGCATATATTTTGAATTAAATTTTCCTTTGTTCAGAAGAAGGTAAGAAACGTGGCTAAACGTAGCCCTATTTTTTTAGCATGCTTTAATTACGAAATATGACTGATTGAGAAATATCAAAATGAGCAAGCAAACTGAAGCAAGCAAATTAAATTTCAATGCTGTTATTTGAAAGATAAGATGATATGAGTTTAGTGGGAGTGAAGCACACGCATGACAAAAGTTATTATTCTTATGTTGTGTAGAGTGGTTATATTCTTAATCAATAAAATAATAAAAAATATAATTTAAAATAGTTTAATTTTGATGAACTAACAGTATAAAATGTTTTATATAGCTCTACAATTATATTTGTTTATTTTGATAATTAATCATAAAATGAGTAGAAAAAGAAGAAGTTAATTTTATTGATGTGGCGCAACCTTTTCACTGTTAACTTAATGCATTGAAATTAAATTTTTTAAAATATTGATAATATAAAATGTTTTATATAACCAATCAATTACATTTATTTTTTGGATGTTTATTTATGTCGTTAATGTGAAAAATAGTTAATTTTGTAGACATAACATTACATATATTTTTCAATGACATATTAATAATATATAATTAAGTCACAAAAAAAATATTAATAATATATAAAAATTAAATTCTGACAACAAAAGAAAAATAATAATATTAACTTTTTTTTACTCAATAATAATATTAATTGGAAAAGGTGACAAGTCTGATAATAAATATGCCTACCTAACAAAGCCTAACAAACTAATTGTCCACATATAAATGTTCACCTGCACTAAAAGAAATATTGAAATATAATAATAGATTTAAAAATTTAAAAATTATTTACAAAAATATTCTTAATATTAATAATTACTCTAAATATTTGTCTGCCTATTCTCTCTCATTCATTCATTAATGGGTATAATTGAAAAAAAAAATTACATGTGTATTATTTTCTGTGTGAATGAAAAAAATAAAAATAAAACATGGATAGTTAATTAAATAACTGATGGAATATATATTAATTAGAGTATGAATAAAAAAAAAGCATGGCTAACAAAATACTTGACATAAAAAATATATAGTAATCATAGAAAATTATGAGTTGATAGAATAAAAAAATAATCAACATCTATAATGGGTTTAATTTGTCAAACTGGATAGTTACATATTTACACCCGAGTAACTTTTGTTTGAGTTTTATTTTATTTTTATTTTTATTTTTGGGGATAAAGTTTCTCTATTTGTTCTAACGTACACTTTAATCTATATGAAAAGCATTTTAATCTTCTTTGCTATAATGTTGTGTATCTCTTAACCCGAAAGTCAAACTAAAAGATTGGTTAAAATCTTATGCATGCATTGAATGGCAGAAATAATTTAGAATCCTCGCTGGTAGATGATCTTGCAACAAAAGTCATCAACAATAATCTATGACAAATTATTTCTCTTCTAAGAGGTTCATCATTTGCCACGTTAAATAATAAACATGGTTAGATAGCTGATAATATATGATTTAATAAGAAATTTTAATTTGATGATTATATATTTTTATAAATGTTTAAATTATTTTTAATGTGTATTTTATATTCTAATATATATTTTTATATGAATGACTAATTATTTTATATGTATACTATTTAACATGATGATTGTTAAAATATATGATAAATTTTTAATACAATATAATATTTCTTATATTAATAAGGTTTAGGTTTAGGGTTATAATATGTGTTGTGATCTCTTTTTTTCTTTTTTGAAAATCTTAGTTTTTTTAATAAGTGCTGCAATAGAATATATCATATATGTATTTTATATATGATTTGAAGTATACACCTACAAATTAATGTTATCTTGTGACATACATATGGAGCTTGCTCTTACAATTTTTAATTTCTTTCTCTAAAAATTAGGATTATATCTAAAATTTCACTAGAGAGTCAATTTTTGTTTATTAATATATCTTCTAATTATTTTTAATTATATATTTTTATTAAATTTTAAATCTTAAATCATAAATTTTTAACTCAAAATCCTAAATTTCAAAGCCTAAAGATTTCAAAAAATGAGAATTAAAAAATTAATTTTTCAATAACAAAAAAATTAATTAATATTAACAGATTAAAAAATATTTCTCTTTTTAATAGCCATCGAAACCATGCATGATTGCTTAATTACAAATGCTATATAGTCTCTAATTCCTTATCAAATATCAATAATTGGAGAAATCACACCTTGCCTCTCTCTCTTTCGCTTCTATATCTCATTCTCATAATAATTACGTACCTAGCTTCTTATTAAGGACGGATCTTGAAGCTAATTAAGGAATGAGGAGGCCAAAAATAATGGACTGCATATCATAAAATAATGTATATTATTCACGGTATTACGAGAGTTAAATATCTTGGCCCCTTAATGTTACTTGGCATTAATTTAGCCTCCGAATATTAGATAGTAAATCATGTTTGTCCTTTTTGCTTTTATTTGTTAAAATTTTGCTGACCTGTCCGTTAACTTGACGATATCATGTGGTTTTTTAACGTTTGAATAAGGTGACAAAGTGAAATTTTGGCGTCAAATTAGCCCCTCCAATCTATGTTCACAAAAACTCAAATTGGGAACCCTAATTCCCAAAACTTCATTGTCATATTGCTCCCAAGGATGCTGTGTGATGTTATTCAAAAAGTTTTTGTGAGCTTCAATCTTATGTTCGGTAACTAAATTCTTTCTTATCATTAAATTTATTAGCTCCTCTGCCAACACCTCTTAATCCAAAACCATCATTCTCAGTAGTAATTTTTGTTCTACTGTTTCTGTACATATTCGAAATAGAGTTAATTATAGAATCTCTAGAAGAATTCAACTTACCATTCCCTCTACTATTTGAATTTGAAGCCTTATTTTCAATATGAGGCAGAGAATCATTTCCTGGACCTTGATTCAGTGCTCTATCCATTGTCCCTGGTGTAGCATTTGCTTTCACTTTGTTAGAGTTTGAGCTACCCAAATTTCCTTCAAACAAACTTCCATCAGAATGTAGCATCTCGTAGCATCTGGTACGTAGGTTCTCCAACATCTTTCTTTATTGAATAACTCTATTTGAATATTAAAATTAACCACTAAAATCAACCATCATATAATCATATCGGTCATCAAACCAGTAAAATTATTGGTTTAATTATTTAAAGGTTCAACCGTTGAATCAGAAGTTGAACCGCAAAATCGATGCTAAATAAATAAAAAATATAATTCATGGATAACTTAACATTAAAATTTAAAATACATATCTTTAACTAATATAAAATCTTAATTCCTATTATAAAATATATATTTTTTTAACCATTACATATATTCTTCCGATATTTAATAGATATTACATAATTCTAAATAAAGAAATATGTTATAAGCATCTAACAATATTTATTTTTAATTAATAGATGTTTAGTAAAATTTAATATTTATTTAAATGATTATTTATAATTAAAAATATAATTAATTTAAGAATTAATAAGTATAAATTAAAATTAAAATTAAATAAATATAAAAATAACTTGAAGTGGACATTTGGGAAAAGGAATTACAATTACAAAAAAATACTTTTCATCCGCATCCATTAGTATCAACAATTCATCATGATTATTCATTTGTTTAAATATATATTTTAAGTAGCATGGAAATATTTAAATGATAAAGATAGCCTAATGTTATACAGGCTGGTCCACCGTTCAAATGGTGTAGGTTCAAAACCTACCCATTATATTTTGGACAAGCAAGTCAATAACTAATGATTCGGTCCGGTTTTCTAAAACCGGCTGGTTTTCACCGGTTTCACTTTGAACAATCCAGTCCAATGCGGTTTATGTCGGTTTTATTATAGGTTCGGTACTTTAACCTGATCGGACTGGCTAGGGGTCCGGTTTTTCGATTGGATCGACTGATCCGATCCAATTTTTATAACTATGAGTATAATACATATTAAAATACAAAATACATACATAATTTAACTCATTTTTAATTGAGGAGCCAATTTGATCATACCCCAATTTTCGGATATCAATCTAATATTTAACTATCGGTATTACCAAAATAAAACTATCACTTCTTCATCCTAGCATTATTTATATATGAACTTTATTCTTTTCTCATTCATAAAATCTCTACAATCCTATTATTATTAGGGCAAAAAATCAATATACTTCAAAACAACTCTAATATTATCAAATTACACTAAAACCATAAAAATGATCAGATTACATCGTTCCCAATATACTATGGAATCCGTGGCAGGGTGTAGGATTTTGGTGAATCCGTTCCACCCTGCCACGGATTCAGCTTAGTGGAGCCACTATAAATAGCAAGTGGTGGTCCCTGGTGAGGATGAGAGACGAGCTAAGATGGTGGAGGCGGAGGCGGAGGACAGATTGTGGGACATGAGGCGACGAAGTAAAGCAAGCCGGTTGGGAATGGGTGGATTATGCAATTAACAAATGAGAGTGGCCGACGATACTTATACTGCTTATAGTCCTCCTGAACATCTGCCGGTTTAAAGTACGTCGGATCATTCTCCAATGAATAATCATTGCGGAGATATGACCACCTCCATCCAATGGTTTTATACCAGGTCAATATTTACACTTTCAGAGTTTATTAACGATGAAAGTGTAATGTACGAAATCTTTTTTTAGTCTATTGTAATAAGTTACGATTCCGTTAGTGTTGTTTAATTTGCATTTGTTGTTTGTGAATAAAAAACATAGTAAAATGTAATGTATGAAGTCTTTTTTCAATTAAATTTTGGCTTCGCTTAATTATTTATATTTT
This sequence comes from Stylosanthes scabra, assembly GCA_036250425.1. Lineage (NCBI taxonomy): Eukaryota > Viridiplantae > Streptophyta > Magnoliopsida > Fabales > Fabaceae > Stylosanthes > Stylosanthes scabra. Next base: position 17,589 of record JASCZI010090661.1, read on the forward strand.
CTTTTTTAGCAGTTTTAAAAAATTGATGTAATGTAGATAACTTTTTGTACGTTGTATCAAGCATAGTGATTTTAGATCTTTTGAGAAAAATATAAAACAATTCTATTAATTCATAAATATGTATATAAATACATCAACAGACAATGCTTGGAAGTTCGGAAATACATAGCTAGTGCGTGAAATAAAATAATGAATAAAATAAAGAAAGTAGCGCGTAAACTATATATGCCCTCCGCCAAGATAAATCTCATGCTCAAGAGGATTCTTGGGGTACTCGTAAGATGATGTTACGCCAGTGGAGGATACTTGGGGCCATAAATCTGGCATAAACTCATATCGGTACATGTCCCCTCTAAACCCCGAACCCTAAATCCTAAACCCTCTGTCATCCGTAGCGATTTCCTCGATCGAGCGTTTTGCCACGATGAAAAGCCAAACACATCTCTCTACCTTTTTTTTTAACTTCTCTCTAACTATTCTTTCTCACTTTCTCTATCTAACTTCTCCTCACTCTGAATCCAAATGACCTTGCCACGGATCTATATAGAATTTTCGTTACCCTGAATTCGTGGCAGGGTGCCACGGATTCCTCATACAAATTTTTTTTACCCTGAATCCGTGGCACCCTGCCACGGATTCCTCCCAATTTGTTTGAAGCACATCTGAATCCGTGGCAGAGTGGCACAGATTCATCAAAACCCTATACCCTGCCACGGATTCCATAGTATATTGGGAACGGTGTAATCTGATCATTTATCTGATTTTGATGTAATTTGATAATATTGGAATGGAAATGGAATATTACGGTAACTTGCCCCTTATTATTATTATTATTATTATTAGCAGCTAAATCTAGATAATAATAAAAAGTAATATCAAAACATTATATACTAATTAGAGTGAATTATAAGAAATTGAATAAGCCTAATAACTCAAAGGCAAGAACTACCTTTTTTGGGCCAGAGGTTTGGGCCTGGCTTCATTTGGGTTTATGTAAAAAACTCATTGGATCTTGGGTATTAATTTGAGGTAATGCCAAACTCATTTCATATTTTTGGTACTAAACTCGTTTGATATTACACAACAAAAAAAAAATAAAAACTCGTTTGATATTTTTTGTTTCCCAGGGTTCCTAGCCCAATAGGTTAAGAACTAATTCGTCATGGATCTAAACTTCATTTAAGGGTTTGCTGCTAGCCAATGGGTTGTTATATGTACAAGGCGAGATTCAAACCCTCGCAGTTGTTTAAGCGACTAGTGAGCTAACCACTAGACCAACTCAAGTTGGTTAAACTCGTTTGATTTTCTTTTTTTTTTGTTGTGGTTTGATTTTATTGGCCCAAATACAACCCTTTGTTCTCTATTGGCCCAAATACAGCCCTTTGATCTGCACAAAAAAAAACCTAATTGATTTTCTCCCATTGTGTTTTATCACAGGCTTCGGCCCACAATATCAATATCACCACACAAAAAAATGATTCCTTAATTTTCTCAAAAAAAATTTAAGTAGATAATATTTTGAGAAAAAAAAAATGGTATAAAGCTTGGAAGTGAAGAGAAAGCCACGAGTGCCTAAGAAAATGGTAGCAAGAATGGCTTCCCAGACAAGAAGGGAAGAGAAGGTCACGCTCTAACAAAAAAAGTCACACCTTTGACCAACTTCTAGTTTATTATTAACCTTCCTTCTCTTCACTTCACATATTCAATTCACACACCTTCTTCTTCATCCCTTAATCATGGCTTGGAGGCCTTTCTTAACCCAGGTAATAACTTTTCCTCCAATAACCCTAATTTTGTTTTCTTTTTTTCCATTCATTCTCTTTTATTTGTTTCCTTGATTCTTTTCATTGGGATGGATAAATGGGTCTAGTGGATTTTGATTCAGGGTTATAAAGTTGTAAACTTTTCTTTCTGTAATAACAATAAACTAAATATATTGGAGATATCAGAAATGATGGGTAAAAGTTTTCTTTTTTTTTATGATTTATTATTGTTTGGTAGTAGTGATTTCTGATGAAGATTGCACCATGTTGATGATAGTTTGTTGGGTTATATGATTATTTATGGATGCGTTGTTTGATTTGACTTAGAAATGAAGGTCTTGTGGGGATTCCCAATTAAGTTATCAGCTTCTGAAAGCTGGTTTTTGATTTGATACATATTGATATTCATCTTTTATTAATGTTTTTGCTTCAATGGAATCGTAGAGAATTTGAGCTTCTAAGACTAACAATGAAGCTCAAATTAGTACCATTGATTCCCTTTCTCAAAATTTAGAGCAGTTGAACATGAACTTTGAAAATGTGAATACAATCAAATGTTTCGAAACCCAGCAACAACCGAGAATTCTTAACGGGGGTTGGTTATGTAGAATTATAGATCAGGTGATGCTATACTATAGTGTCATTTCCTAAATTTTTAGTTGTTTCACCTATCCCTTTCATCAGTCCCCTTTTACAAGTCTTCTTCAAACATGTAAACACTTAGGTCCATAAAATAGGTTTGAAGAATTTTCATCTTTTTGAGTGAAGGGGTTATTTAACTTTTTGGGCTATAAGTATTGGCCTCGTGTAAGCTCAGCCTATGTTTACCTAGCCTGTCCCAACTCTAGAAAAATGAGGAGGGTTGTTAGGCCTGCAACAAGCCAACGTAAAAAGTTGTTGCGTCTCAATGCATGGTTATGACACAATGACGTCTTTGATCCATGTAGCCAACCCCAGCTAATGGAAAGAGGTTTGTTAAGTGTTATGTATTAGTGTTAGGAAGGTTTGAGATTGACATACTTGTGCATTATTGACCCCATTATATGGTGTCCTTTTTATTTAATCTTGTTGCATATATATAATGGATATCTTAGATCTTAAATTCCTTTCTTTGCATATAAATTTTGTAATTAACTTTTACAGGTTGCAAGGAGACAATCAGAATTTGGAGAGGCAAAACATTTGTTTCTTAGAGGCCATTTTTCCATTAACAAGTTCAGAGATTATGCAGGTAGGAATCCCTTGTTCCTAGTCTATGTGTTAGTTCTACTGTTAACTTCTTTGATCTTCTTCTAATAGCGTTGCTATTATTGCTTTCCTTATTACAGTGTAGCTTTTTCTATCCAAATTAAGTTTCTTTAGGAATTACCTTTTAAGATTCAATTGTTACCGTATTATTTGATTTTTTTATGAAGTAATATGTGGCTATGTGCCTATTTTTCTATGTTCAAGATGCCTATGGCTTATTATCCATGATAGGACAAAGCATGGTTGTGTTATTCATTTGTTCAAAGTACTTGGATATCATGTCCGCTTGTGTCCTTTAGTTTTCGTTAACTGATCTTACTTTCAATTTTTTGGTAGGGAATAGGCTTTTGTCCGCCCAGGGGAGATTCAAGTCCAGCTATGTTGGCGATTTAACCCGTCGATTACGTGATGCAGATGAAGCAGTTGAAGTTTCTCATATGAAAGAACTTTATCATCGAAATGAACCTGAAGCTGTAATTAGGTTATTTGAAAGTCAGCCATCTCTGCATACTAATCCTTCAGCACTTTCTGAATATGTCAAAGCATTAGTTAAAGTTGATAGGCTGGATAAAAGTGAATTATTGAAGACATTGAGAAGAGGTGATTATTTAGCTCGACTACTAACTTCTTTCGTGTTTTTTTTTTATTCCTATGTTTGTGGTTCACTAATTTTGACTTGGTTTACGGAACCTTGCTCAATTATACGAGACTATATTTTGGTTTATTTCTTCTGCCGCTCTTGGGCTTTCCTTTTGAGGTGTCTTTTATCTGCAAAGGTTTACACATAATATTCCATAGTATTTTACCAAAACTATGTTTTTTTTCAAAATCACACATACAAACAGTTGTAGCATTATGCTGTCCATACCGTTATTGGCGGTATTCGATTGGAGTGTAAGTCTTGCATTTTTAATATCAAACACTCAAACAAGCAACAGTTAGTCTTGTTTCTTTTTGGTGCAAGGTGCACAATCTTTTTAAGAGGTTTATCTCTCTGCAAAGTTTTCGTCTATCGATAGTTATTGAGGATCCCTTATCCTCCACCCCCTTGTATTATCCTTCACACCTTGTGAATAATTTTTTTATTTTTTATTTTTTGTTATTTGAAAGCACACGCATACAGATGCTATGAAAATGGCCTGATTTTGATTACAAGGTTGTGCTATTAGGATGGAAAATGGAAACTGTATTTAATGAATAGTTTCATGTACTTGTTTCAAGTGCATTATCTTATGTAATCAGAAATTTTGACATTTATTTCTTTGGCATATTTTCAGACTATAAGCTGTAACCAGAGATGATGTGAATTTTCAGGTATTTCCAATTCATTGAAGGAGGAAGAAAGCATAGGCGGCTTCTCTGCTCTTAGAAATGTGAGCGGGGAAGAAAGTCTAGGTGGTTTCTCTGCTCTTAGAAATGTGAGGGGGGAAGAAAGTATAGGTGGTTTTTCTGCTTTTAGAACTGTTGGAACACCTGCTGGAGAGAGAATTCTTGGAACTCCAAGTTCACCAATTCACATGGTGGCTACAGAAGCTGGGAGTTTTAAAGGTCGACTATGGCGTACATTAAGGTCCATTCTAGTTGTATTTTTGCTGATTTCGGGTGCAGGAGCTCTGATAGAGGATAAAGGAATTGGTCAAGGTATTTATACCTGACGGTAACTTATGACCTCTTATGATTTTTTTTTTATTATTTCTTTATTTATCAAATCTGAATCTGTTTTACGTGTTCTTAAATTTACTTTTTGTATTCCTAGCGCTTGGTGAAAATGAAGGAGTGCAACCCAGCTTGGAGTCAAGTACAAGATTTAATGATGTAAAAGGTGTTGATGAGGCAAAGGCAGAGCTGGAAGAAATTGTTCATTACCTCCGGGATCCTAAGGTAGATGTCTCTGCCCTCTATTCAAGCTCCTGTCTCCTTAGCTCTTTGCGTACCTATCTTGCTCCGAAGCTAGAAGATTAAAATTTCTATGTATAGATATCAATTTTACGTGTATAGGTGTGGTTGTTAATCATCAGAACATTTTCCTTGTGTTCAGCGCTTTACTCGTCTTGGTGGTAAGCTTCCAAAAGGAGTTTTGCTTGTTGGTCCACCCGGAACAGGAAAAACAATGTTGGCAAGAGCTATAGCTGGAGAGGCTGGGGTTCCTTTCTTCTCAAGCAGCGGAAGTGAATTTGAAGAAATGTACGTCGGTGTAGGCGCAAGAAGGGTGAGGGATCTTTTTTCTGCTGCTAAGAAGCGATCACCTGCTATAGTCTTCATTGACGAGATAGATGCTATTGGAGGGAGCCGAAGTGCAAAGGACCAAATGTACATGAAGATGACATTAAATCAGTTGCTGGTTGAGCTAGATGGATTCAAACAAAATGAAGGCATAATTGTGATTGGAGCAACTAATTTTCCAGAGTCATTGGATAAGGCTTTGGTGAGACCTGGTCGATTTGATCGCTACGTTGTTGTTCCCAATCCAGATGTAGAAGGAAGACGGCAGATTTTGGAGTCGCACATGTCAAAGGTAATTATTCCTTGCAAAGAATGCATCTTGTTTGGTTGTTCCGCCAATTCATGGCCGTGGCTGGGCAACCATGACCTAGCCAATGGCCAGCCAGGGTCTTGTTTCTTAAACTTGTTCTTTTTTCTTTCTTTCTTTCTTTTTTTTTTTTCTTCAATCAACTATAGGTTTTGAAGGCTGATGATGTTGATTTGATGGTGATTGCTCGAGGAACACCCGGGTTCTCTGGTGCTGAGCTTGCGAACTTGGTTAATGTAGGCGCCCTCAAGGCTGCAATGGACGGTGCTAAAGCTGTGACCATGGTCGATTTAGAGTATGCAAAGGACAAGATCATGATGGGAAGTGAACGTAAGTCAGCTGTCATATCTGAGGAATCGCGAAAGTTGACTGCTTACCATGAGGGTGGTCATGCCCTTGTGGCCATTCACACCGATGGGGCCGTTCCCGTTCACAAGGCGACGATAGTTCCCCGAGGGATGGCTCTCGGAATGGTTACTCAATTACCCGACAAGGATGAGACTAGCATATCCCGGAAACAGATGCTTGCCCGGC